>CAEGAF010187708.1:0-18501 GCA_903067075.1 Micropoecilia bifurca | reverse complement strand
GTCTGGAACCCATGAATGGACCACCTGAGACTTTCTATCAGAGCCCAGACTAAATGTTAGACGTCCCTCAAATATTTGAGTTTTATTACTTGCACTCAGCTTTATTTACCCAGTAACTCAACCATGGATGCTTAAACACCAGGAGAATGTACACACAAATTCCTTGAAATGTTTGAAATGTCTTACTTTTTAAAAAATATTGTGACAGGTGATGCAGGTCCATGAGTTTTCACAGAACAGGAAGGTCACTTTGATGAAATCTGTTTAGCATTTAGCATGTCATCAAAAGTTGGTTTCATATCAAACAGTGCATGCAGTGTAGTGCTGGTCAGATAAAAACTGGGCAGCTCATAGCCGGATATGACCACGGAATAAAAGACAGCAAAATCCTGCAACAATAACTTGTACTCAGAGTAAAATAGGCTGTAGTAGGAACACTTTCAATAAACCTGAGTTGGAGCTTTGTAATGGTTGTATATCTTAAACCACTTTGTAACCAAGACCCATTTGAATACTTCTTCTCTAAGTAGCCTTTCAGCATATTCAACAGTATCTTTCCAAGATCTTCTTTTTCATTTATTAGTTCATGTCTTTTGAGACGAGTGCTTGGTTTCAACTAAAACTGCAAAGCTAAACACTACAGCAATTGCAGATTATGTTCATTTGCAGAGCTTTTCCATAGTTGAGGTTATTGTAATACACAACCAAACAACACAAGGTTTGTAATGCAACAATTAAACAGTGTAGAAAGATATTTCCCATTAAGATGCAACAATACAAATCAAAAAACTATACCATCAGATTCATCATTTGTGACTACATCTGTAATATTCTTTGTAGAGCTGCTTTATTACTGTAAACTAATGCTAATTGAAGTTTGGCAAGGAAGGTGACCCTTTAACACAAGTAAAGTTTTGCAATTTCTTTTGTTTCATGGTAGAAAAATACACATTTGGCACCAAAAACATGTTCATTGCTGAGCTGCACACACTAAAATGATAAAAAGCTTAACATGGTGTTTTGCTTGCATATAACAGTTTGCACCTTCAGGCATCTTGAAATTGCACCAGAGGATGAGCCAGATGTGACATTTTCTTCATGATATACAGGCTGATTACTTTCTTTTTTTGGGGTCATATTTAATGTCAGACAGTGATAAAGAGATAGTCGTTTTGCGTGTTTGTATCTGTTCTCAATTGTACATGAAAAAACATGCTCAGAAGGGGAAAAGCTAACTGTAATAAACACAGAAGAGTTCAAAATGAAACCGGTGGTACAAGAAACAAGCAGAGACACATGGCACCTCAGGCTCATAGTAATGTTAGCCAACAGCAGCAGAGATGAGTCTCGTGTTCGACTGGTTCCAGTAATAAGCTGGTTCCAGGCTGTACCCTCCACACAGGAGCCTCCTGGCAGTCCTCTCTGACCCGTCCCACTCCCTCACTTCCTCCCCTCCTAACCAAACCCACCTATATTTCAGCTCCTCCCCCTTTTCTCTACACCAGATAGACTCCTACTGTACATTTCTTCTTAAGATAAGAAAGGCTTCATTGAGCTCCTCGCCTCCTCTTGTTGATTCCTCCAGTCCTTCATCACTTCTTATGCAGTCTCCTCCATCTGTTGCTCATAAAGCTCACCTGTGGTGACTGAACACAACATAAGGCCTATTGACTTGAACAAAACCTACATTCTTGTTCTGATTTTTTTTTCTGTTTTTGATGCTTAGGGGAGGAAAATAAAATGTGTCTATGTTGTGTTTTACTTTACAGTTAAACAAGCTGCTTGCACAGCACTTCTGTGACTGCACATCAAAGAATTTAAATGGTATTTTACCTATATTGTTTTATGGTTATGAGAAAGTTGTGGTTTATTATTCCATGAAGCACCTAAGAGATAAATGATCATTTTTACCATTTAAAATACTTTTTTGGTCTCTTTACTGTGTGGGGACCACAAATAGCCTATTTATAGATCAGTTTATTATGTGANATATTTCTATACTCAAATCAGGCAATTAGCACTTTACACCAGTTGTGTCCATACATTTTGGCATGCTTGTAATATTTCTATTTTGTGGCAGTTAGTCTTTAGTTAGTCAAAAAATCCACTTGTGCCACCCAGTTAGAAATCAGTAATTTCAGCTTCATTTAGACAAGTTCTGATATTGTGGAAACAGATGAAAGATAAAAGTACGGCTTGTAAAAAAATACATCAGAAATGACACATTGCTTTAGGTACACAATTATTACTACAATCGGCAGAGATCTCTGCTATTTAGACATACATACTTCTCTTTGGGGTTTCTTTGTAGCAAGTGACGCAGCACTGTCTCAAATAATAAGTTATTGGATCGTAAAACATAACTATAGGTTGTAATTTACAGGATGAAAAATCAGTTTTTTTATGGGGCAAAATCAAGTTTCAACGCAAAATAACTGGCGCACAGCTTCATATAAATGGAGGGAAAAACACAGAGAGAAAGGAGACATTTTACTACTGTCTGTGACTCTACATGTGACTGCGGCCACGTGTCTGTCCTCAGCCTTCCTGTGGGTAAAAGCTTCCTGTCAGGAAACAGATTCACTTTCAGTGTCAACAGAGCTCAAAACTCGCCCAAGATTGTATGAGGCCTTCAGCAAAATTTGATTTGGTGCCTTTTTACCTGTTCAGAACGTCACCAGAACTAACAGTGTTTCAAAACAGATCTGGTAGAATCTGGGAGGGAGCCAAGTTTAACTGCTAAAAGTAATCACTGATCATTTTTTACTTCTGGAATATAGTTGTGAACAAACTGAGCTCAACGAATAGACATTTGAGTCTTAGATTAAACAATCATTCAATGTATTTATGCTGAAGCTATCAAATAAAATTTAATTTCTTAATAACAAAACGTAAAAAAGTCTGAAATAGTCAAGCATTTATGGAGACTGCTGATGATTAAGGGGCTTAAGCAGTGGCTTAATTAGAGTGTATAACTCTAATTAACTTTTGAATTTAAATGTATTTTCCATATTTGGCGATATCCCAGATGGCATCATCCCACATATATAATGTGATTAAAATGCGACTCTCTGAAACATCTGTGTCCCAGATGGCATTTCATAGAGGAAACATTTTAATGAAGCTGTGTGGTAAAGACATGACATAAAACTGTGAGAAACTGAACATTTAAACTTAAACAAATGATCATGTTGGGTTTTAAAGGAGAACACATTGATTTAATTTAAATATTTCAAAGAAAATAAATGAATTATAGGAATTTAACTCGATTATATTTATACACAATAACTTGTTTTGAATTAATGTAAGATCTGATTGGCTGTTCCTGCCAGTTCCTTTCGCTCAATCAGCATTAACCCGGAGGTCCAGCCTGCTTGCTAAGCTGTCGGTTTTGGTAACACCTCCCAAAAATCATGAAAACATATGTTGTTTGAGACATGTTGAATGATGAAGAGCAAAATTTACTGGGCGCTCGTAAAATGCTTTTCACACCACGATACAAGATGCTTCGTGTCTGCAGAGGCTCGTAAATTCTTTCAGCTTGTAGTCTTGCTCTACATATGACCTTAGTCTGTCTGGAAATACAGGGCAACTTCCTCTGTGCACAGTCAACCAGTTGCACAAAACACAGCATGTGCAAAGGTCCTGGATTAGCAGGGGATTATGCTCTAACACAAACACACACTGAGTCAGGAGAATTTGATCTAATTCCTTAAAACTTATCTGGGCTGTTATTTATGTGATCTTGTGTTAAAAACTACATCTCCGCCTGAAATTATATAACATTGACATTAGGAGTACATTTTAAACTTTAAGGGGAAGTTAGAGAAAGAGAAGTGGTTAAGTTCTGAATAAGATGAAACATCCTGTGTCAGCTGGATATCATCCTTTGGTTCAGTCTTTCAACAAAAACACACACAGCCCAACTGGGGAGTCAGAAATCCTTAAAAACAACCAACTTTATACTCCACCAACATGTTCTGTTCAGTGGCAGAGCACAGAAGGAAAGTCCATCTGTATGTTGAGTGACTCTGATGAGGTGAAACTGTCATAAAAACTGCTTNTTGCCATCATGTAATCATCCATCATGTCTTTCTTTTCCGCTGCCATTTGACCTCTTTGCCTGTTTTAGAGCATGACCTTTGTCAAAGCTGGAGGAACTAACAATTTATGTTTGAAATTTTAATAATCTGCAGCTGGAATTAGGCCCTAGAAATAACAACTCACATATTTTCAGCAGAGTGATTTTACGTCAAATTAGAATCATGAACTTATTGGTCATAAGACTGATTCAACCTTCTGTGGTCATTCAGGGTCACAGACTCAACAGTAGCTGATTCAGCACTACAGCAACTGAAGATGATTTACAACAAATATCTGGCAAGATTTACAGTAAAACATTTGTGTAGTATGACTGCTGCTATGAGTAAAGTCTTGTTCTCCTTTTTCCCAGCCTTAGTGCTTTCACAACTTTCTCCTGTTCTTCATTCCAGTCTTCCTCTTTTTGGAGTCTGAAAAGCATTCATTTCAACATTTTCCTTCTTGTTGGTCTATATCTCTGTCAGATCCCAGTAATGACCTCCTGTAGCCACATTTTTTACAGTCCTGCATCTGTTAAATCTTAAAAAATTACAGCATGACACAAGTTACTCATACATTTTTATGGAGTTTGCGCAGTGTGACATTTGAGTCCTTAACAATGATTGAAATCACACAGTGTGGGCTTTGACAATCAGGTGTCTCCTTGGACAGTTAAAAGGTGTAAATGTATTTACCTGTCTTTCTTTCAGCTGCTCTGCAGTGTTGTAGTTTGAGTTGTTTTAGATAACATAAATTTGTCCCTGGATAATCTCTCTAAATAGCAGCTACTTACTCTTCATGCATACTCCACAAAACCCCACCATCTTCTCTGAGTCCTATTTTGTCTCAAAGCGTAAGTCACACTCTCACCTGGTATAATCTCTATTACCTGTCATTAGCATTCCTTCCATGTTTCCCATGCTCCATTTGCTTGAAACAATTATCATTCTGCTCATGTTTCTGTGACTCGTCTGCCAGGAGGATTCCTCACACAGACAGAACCTGTCAGTACCAAGAGCTGAACAGCTGCGAGCAACAAGATCACTGATGAGATCCACCTTCTGAAGAAACATTGCTGCATGTTTATGATGTAAAGTTTATCTACCTAACTGTATCTTATGTCAACACTTGTCTGTTGCTGTGTTTTGTTGTTCTTCTGAACCGCTTTACTTTTAAAGACAATCTATGGAGAAATGTTGAAGCATATTTTGTTTTGTCACTTTTTGGGCTTTTCTTTTTTTGCATTGCCTCTGTATTTTGGACTGATTCCTTGTCTTTTAACCTGCTGCCTGTCTATCACAGTGATGCCGAGGTGATGACATGCAGGTAGACGTCTGAGGCCGAGCAGAGCAGTGCTGGACAGTAGACTCCTTTATTCCACTGTAATAAACAAAAGGGAACCTGAGGGACTGGGGCCCTGTGACCACACTGTGAAGGATATGAGTGCTGAAACCGGAGGGCCCCTCTATAATACAGCTCCTGTAGCCCCTCACACAGACGTGAACGTGTCTTTTCTATCAAGGTTCAAAATCATTCTGTAATCCCATAGGTTTGAATCTTAAACCGGGAAACTAAACTCACCAACTTAATCTCTCATTCCCTGCTCAAAACATGATTTTTCAGGTTTTTGGTCTTCAATAACATGAAAATAACATTATGTTGCTTATCTCAGTGGAGATAAGCAACATAATATCACATAAAAATAAGATAAGCTGTCAATCATTAGCTTATTTTCTCAAAAGCTATTACAAGAACAAGTCATTATAAAGGGGTTAAGAAAGGCTACACTTAATCTAAAGGCTGTAAATGCATTAAGCTGTTTTCTTTACGTAACACAGGGAAGGAGGTTAAGAGTTTATATAGATAATGTGGGTGTTTTACAGCAGATGGGAACCTCAGAATGGCCTCTTTCATACGACTTCGCATTGACCAGGATGAAGGAAAAATTGTGTGGGCCTTCACTATTTTGGGCATGTGAATCTTTTAGTTTGAGGTTTCTCCCACATGACAGAGATTAGCAGTTCAGAGACGCCACGGTCTTGTGTTTGTACCAGTCTCCTTCCTCCTTTCTCTCACACGTGTTTGTCTTGCTAATAATGAGGAAGAGGAGGAGAGGAAGGAAGAATGTGAGCAGGAAGAAAGACACATGCCTTTCTGTGCCTCTCAGAATTTCAACATGTGAGGTATGAAAGGAAGGTCAATGTCCCTTTACTCCCTCGCTTGCCTGGTTGAGTAATAGTAAAGTGATTCTATTTTTTCCTCTTTTTGTGCCATTTGTAGTCATTTCATAGGCCAACATTAAACATGTTCTGCCCCATGTTGTCACAGTGATGCACTGCCAAGAGCAGGAGGATATTTTTCCAGACATGAAAACATATTTCAGATAGACCAGAAAACATTATTAAAAATGCACAGATTGCCAAGGTATTGCACATAACCTTTTATCTGGACAAAATCAAATTGGGCTGAAGGAGCCAATAAGAATGTGTCCTTTATTACCAGATGCAACAAAGCCTCTTTTCTACTCCCCTTCACTTTTCCAAAAACATTTCTGCAATTTAAATAAAATATGAGCTCCTTTGATATCCCGATAATGACTCATAATTTCCCTGTCGGCCTTGATGTGAGCCTCCAGAAATGTTGCCAAAACTGAAGAACAACAGGAGCTGGACAAAGCATTAAATGTGTCCCAAAGTGTTTTGTTGAGAAATGAATGACAAGATAATCAGTAGAATCTCAAGCAAATGTAAAACTCTAGAATTCAGTCAAATAACTTAAAAGTTTTTAGTTTCATTTATTTTATAGAGGCTTCCTTTTGAGAAGTTCCTGCTTTGGGAAGTTCTTATTTTAACTTCCTTCATAAATCTCTCACTGATTAACCAAACTTTTTGCTGCTGGTAAGAAACTGGTTGTTCAAAAAACTACATTTCATAAGAAGAAAACAAACAAACAACCTAAAGTCAGTAAACTCGAAGTTTGAAAGTGACTCTGATGAAGTAAAACTAGATGTTTATGTTGGCAGAAAACAAGTCAGGCTTTATTAAAAATAAATCAAACGACTTGCAGTTTTTGATTGCAATCAGTCTGGCAACAACTGATCTGCGTGATTGTTGGACAACATATCAACTGTTGAGACGCCACGTTACAGTAAAAACAATTAGCATCCAGGACATGGAAAAAAGAATTAAGCGGAGAGCCATGTGGAAGGCTATCTTATGCTTTTTCTGGAGGAAACAAGAGCTTTTTAGTTGCTTGTTTGACCAGAGACTTTTTCACAATACCTTTTTAGGGAGTAAAAAAAGCCTAAGAAAAGTAAGCTTTGTTGGTGTTTGCGTTTTGCTGCAAACTGACACTTTGATTAACTGGATTAACAAAAAAGGACTGAGAACCTAACATTGCCAAGGGCTAATATTGTAGAGCGGTGGAAACAAATGGGATGTGATCCAAAAGATTTCTGTCGTCGCTTTATTCCGCTTCCAACATTTCTGTCTAATGTGCAGCACAGCAGAAGATCAGAGGCAATTCCAGACACAAAGCCACAGAGATAATCCTTAAACTCATGAAAACACAGCTACCTGAGCAGCTTGACTTATCTGTTCACAAAGTTTGCAAAGAAAGCTTTTGAACAATCATTGGTAATCTAAAGTAATTATTCATGTGTGTCGTCTCAGGTTTTAGTACCGGACTGATCAACATTGATGCCGGCACAAATATTAGGTTCCTGTGAAACAGATACCACAAAGAGAATAAAGTGCTGTTACAGATGAAGCTGATTAGTAGTGACCCAAGGTTAAATGCTTTAGTATTAGATGTATGTATAATACAAATACAAATATGCAAAGTTGTGATACTGTAGATATGTTGATGACAAAACTTTATTCCAACAATTATTATTGCAGTGTTTAGACAGATCAGCAGCTAAAATCAGCAGCTAGAATTTTCATAAGCACAAAACTGATTTAAGCAAATCACAACTAAATAATGTGATCAGCCAACAACAGTCCAGAGCCAAAATGTGTGTCTAAAAATGTGAGCTGGATAAATCAAGGAGGCAGTAAAAGCATTTGCAGCATTGGTGACATGGCACTTTTGTCTTTCATAACAGAACCTATACAAGAGGCACAAATCTCTCAAAGTAACACTTGGGTCAGTCGGGCTGTCAACACTGTTGCAGCACAGTCAGCGCTGTAGGCCAACACCTTGAAGGTCTCTGGTTCAAATCTCTCAGGGGCCGTTTTGTGTGGCGTCTGAATGTTCTCACCGAGTGTGACAAAGTTTTCTCCTTATCCAATTCCACTAAAAACCAAAATGCCACTGTAGCTAAAAAACAAACGATTGCATTGTGTTGCATCTGCCTTTCATTTGAGGCAGTTTGATCAGTTAATTTTCAGCTGATCTTTGGTTGTAAATACTGTTGCCTCACATCAAAAAGGCCCTGTCATGAATTCCTGGCAGTTCTGTGAAAAGCTGCTCTCTGGATGTTCTGGTTTCCTCAGATTGGTCAAAAGCATGCAGTCATTTTCAATAAATTAGAATGTCCTGATGAGGTTGTCTTGTCAGATAAAATGTACCTTGTGAGCCCCCCAGCCCCCCAAAAAACAACCTTTAAGCAGTTATTAACATTGTCTTATTTGGCACACTTCTGAATTAAAATGTTTCTTTAATTTGGTTCACTGTCCCTGTGACAGATTGGCAACCTGTCAACTTTGCACACCTTGCCTCTTCCCCTATGACTTCTGGAGGCAGAGGTCTGGAGAAAGACCCCAGCCAACACCCAGTAGGAAGATTAAAATATTTACTATATAAATTACATTCACATATTATTTGTGATACACTACAAATCAGCTGATCTTGATCAGATTTTTGTTTAGTTTCCTAACTCCTTTTCTCAATATAATATGGTGATTACTGCTAACCTGTAGAGGTTGCTTGCAACTGAACAATGTTTGTCCTACATAACTTAAAATTATTACAGCTGCATCACAAACTAGCACATAAAAACATAGATTAGATTCTTGCTTCCTTCATTTCACAGAAACTGAAGTTGAAAGCTGTTTCTAAATGGATCCAATAGGAAGCAGTTTATTCTCTCCACAGGCAGCCCTCTGATGGTGAGTCCATTCCTTCAGAAACAACATCCTGTCACAGAGCGGTCAGCAGGTCTTTTGTTTCAAGAGTTTTTTCTTCTTCAATACACATTATATTATATTAAACATACTAAAATATGTCTTTCTGATGGCTGCAAATTGTCAGTGTTTATTCTCTGTATTAAACACAGATGAGATTCCTGCAAGATTTGAATTCAAATATTTCCTTTGGATTTAGATTAAACCCACTAAAAGAACCATGTTAACAAATAATTACTATTGGACACCCTTGTGTAAAATGGATTTCTGCAAGAACAAATAAGTCTACAAAGTACTTCAATGAGTGATTTCATGCAATTGGACCAGACTGCAGGTCTTATTTCTTTGTTTCGTAATATTAAATTCTGAGGACTGTAAACAAGCTGGTTAACTCTGCATGAAGAGGTGAAAATTAGTTCTGGTGAACTCTTGATGAATTGTCTCTAACAGGATGTCCTCCCTGTCCTCCTGGCCTCCATCTGCCCCTCCCTCTCTGCCTCCAGCTGCTCCTCGGGAGGATGCAGGCAGGTGGAGCTCCGGGGTGTAGGTGAAGCTGTAGGATGTTCGGTAAATGAGGCCGTCAGTTCTGATGAGCGACAAAGGAAGGGTGATAATGCGACGAAAACAGCGCCAGGTGTCACTATAAACCGAAACATCAGGGATGACGCAGAGCAGAGCTTTGGGAGACCTAAAGAGAGAAAAGTGCATGAAACAGAGGAGTAAGACTTATGGGAATAAAAGCAAAAGAATAAATAATTCTTCTTCACATTCGTCACCTGATGCTACTTGTATATTTCCATAAGAAGTGGATAGGATCACTAAAAGTCAGGTAATAACTAAGATGGTGTATAATATTTCTATTTAATGTTGTTTTACAATTCAAATGACAAATAAATTACAGCAAGGACTTTGTATTGTTATTATGGACAATTGTGTGTAAATATTCTGTGAAAAGCAAAACCTTTTAAAAACCTTCCATAATTTACACAAAGTTGACAAAATGAAGAAACAAGAGTAGCGTAAAATAAATGAAACCAAAGAAATAGTCATCTGTCATTTAAAGTGAAATTACACTTTGGGGCTGTGTGGTTATGAAAGGTCATGCTGCCGTCTGGCTGCAGCTTTTTGTACAAACAGCACTTTGTGGAGGACTAAGTTATTCAAACAAGGCTTTCCTAGATACGGCCGAGCTGCTGGGAGGATTTCTGGCAGAAACTTGTGGTGAGCTGAGACCCTGAAGTCTGACTCTCCTGCTCTTCAGGTGTGGGATCTGAGGCTTGTTCTTGCGTCAGAGGAACTGCTTTCATCCTGTGTGAGATTCAGTGAGAGGATGGACGGCTGTCCAGTTTCTGCAGAACCATCCTGTAAATTAAAAGCTCCCACAGAAGAGTTAAGTGGAGGAGTCTCCCTGTAGGCCGAGCTGCTGAGCTGCTCCATGTGATGCTTATTGTGTTAAAGTTTTCTTATGCTTCTGGTCATGTAAAATAGATGAGTGCTTGTTTCCAATATGACTTTTTGCATACGTCTTTTTTAATCTGCAATTATTTATCTTTTAACAATATCGCTTTACAGCTTCATTGACTTGCCCCATTTTAAAGTTTACCCAGTATATCTCTGTTTACCTCCCTCCTGTCATAATCTGGATTTCCCCTTATTGAACTCACTTGAACATCGTCTCAGCTTCTCTGTTCCCAAACAACATTTTGAGGTGAGGGCTGAAGTTTTCTCCATGGATCTCCAGCATGGCAACATGTCCTCCACCATTCACCTTCAAAAGCATACAGAATTTATGAAGAATATATTTTTATCTCAGATATTTGTTCCCTTTTATATTAGGCTAAAAAGAACCACAGATTAACCCATTTAAATAATGCTGATGTCTGTAGTGTCAACATGTAACTAGATGAGGTGAAACTGATTTAAGAAGATCTTCACAATGTTTTTTAAGAAGTCATGTTCTCACCTCTAACCCATTAATAACGGGAAAGGGACTGACTGAAGTCTGAATGCAGGCCAAACCCTGATTAAAGGTGAATTCAACCACTTCCACGCCGATGATGGTCCAGCAGGATCCATCATTTAGCACCACCCTGCTGGAGTCTCTGATGCTGGACGGAGCCTCATCAGAGTAAAGGTGGAGGAGACGTCAGAAGACAAGTTGACATAGAGATTGAGATAATGAAAATAATTACAGGTAAAGTAAATGGAGCATAGAAAGAAAGGAAAATAGAGTGAGGTGATGCTTTACCTGGTACTGTATGATGGTATCATTTAATAGGCACAGATAAGAGTTGGGATTGTCTCTGAACTGAAAGGCACACTTGTGTAGCTGAGAAACGGGTTCATCCACGTCTAAGATGGCATGCTGCTTGTTGACCTTTCGGATAACCTGAAGGGATCAAAAATCTCAGGAATGTTTTCAGACCCTCAAAGATAATTTCTGCAGAAAAAAAAAATCAAATTCCTGTGGAAGAGAGTTTAGTAAGCTAAAGGAACAAGGTGAGATTTTACTAAAAACGCCTCACTTAATTTTTTATTGGCAGATTAGAGTTGTATCCAAACATTTACATGCAGTAAACCTTTCACCAGCTCACAGCTGGGCAGAGGGGCTTCCTATAACTCATGTTAGGCAGGATGGGGCCTACATGCCCTGGGCTATTAAAAAAAAGTGATATTCAACATGGAAGCAAACTAACTTATTTTATTCTGGACATCTTACAATAATGTAATCAATTTAAGTTATGGAAACCCCAGACTTGAGCACGGCTTAATGGAAATAACTCAATATCCCTTTGTTCTGGTCAGACAGGCTGCTGTAAATGAATTAGACATAGCAGACAGTGCAGTGATTTTGCTCTTGTTACAGTTCTGACAGCTGAGAGGTGCCTGTGCATCCCATGTTATCCGTGTAGTTTAGGCAAAGTAAAATCAAAGCATAATCACAAAGGCAGCCTGTTAAGCTGCCTTTTACGCTGCTATTCACTATCATCGGTTATTAGTTAAAAAACATGCTAAGCCTCTCTTGAGTCATTTCTCACAAAAAGGCCAAGACTGTTTAATGAGGTTTAAAAATTTAAATGTTTTGGAATATTGATGGCTGTACAGAAATATTTCCTTTTACATAATGGTTTGAATTTCCTGGCAATAATGGATATCAAGAGGACAAACATGTAGAGCAAAGAGGAAGAGTTGTTGCCGAGTGGCTTCCTGGATGAAGCTTGGCGCCAGCTTCATCCACTGATGCAGGATAATGTGTTGCTGAGCAAGCAGTCTATCGATCTGCAGTGTTATGAATGTGGCTTGTAAGTGTAGCTCTTATGCAAAAGCACTTTGATTGGTCAGTATGTCCAGGAAATTACTAAACCACATAAGCCCATCTGTAATTCTAGCAGCTGTGTGTCTCATCCATCCCTCTCTGTTCTTTCTCCTCTGTAGTTGTTGTTGTCAAGTAGTGAAAACATTGCTTGATTTAATAATTTTGACCAGCTACGATGTGCATATTAATATAAACATTCAATGTTTATTAAGGGAGCTAATAATAATCTCAAAATCAAGTTTGTCTATCCAGTCAATTAATACAAATATTTCAGTCATTTAACTTTGGTAATTTTATGTTTTAGGTCCAGATCTTACATATTAACAGCCTAGAATTAAAACCCCTCTGACTCCACAGCTCACCAGATATTAAAAATGTTGTTTTAATACATAAATCTGCTGATCTGGTTGAACTTTATGGTCCATACATTCAACCTTAGACATCTGGGAGAAAACCACTAAAGGAATCACAGCCAACAATCTTGTCACACTAACAACTTAGCAGGCAAAATTTCTCTAACTTTAAACAAGCTGTGCAGTAATAGAAATCGACTACAATAACATATAGAGGTGTAGCATGAGGGTGTAATTTAACCGACTTCCCCAGGACCCACAGCAGAGTGTGTTGTGTCAGCACCTCAAGGGGTGTAAGGAAAAGTTCTGTTCAGCAAAAAATGAGAGACTCTGCTTAGACATTTATCTGAGTATGGAATAAATTGGATGATGGGAGAAAATGGAGAACTTTTTATGGGACTAAATGTTCACATAACCATCTAAGGGTCAGGGTTGATATTATGTTAGGATGAAGGGATAGGAGCCATTTTAAATGCTCTGCAATTACAGAAAAGGACAAAAACAGAGTGAGAGATTATTCTCTTCAAATTTTCACAGGCTACTCATTAATCATAATTGCTACTTATAATAAGAGGTAAGGTTAATGTTTTGATGGAAACTCTCAATAGACAAATTTTCTCTTGGTTCCTTTGGATACAAATTTGAGCTAAATAAGGATATATGATCATGTTAGCATATTTCTATTCAAAGAAAAATGAACCATAGCATCTAAAAACTGTTTCTAGATACAACATGAAGCTGACATTAATGCTGTTTTTGTACCCTTAACAACAATGAGTTAATGACAAAATTATAATCCAAAACATTAACTTATTCATGTCCACTGCACTGCACACACACACCTGACATTTTGGTTACTTTCAGCTTTTTCTTCATGTCACTTCAAAATGTCAATTTTTCTGGTTTAGTCTATATAATCTTTTATTCTTGCTGTTTCATTCCAAATTCTGCCTAGAATGAATATTTTCATAATCTCAGAGTTTCTGAGAACTCTGAGGAACGCAAAGTTCTCAGTAAACTGGGTTTTGGATGGGTTTTAGTGGTAGATGGCAAGTTTATTTAGAATTTGGGGAGGATGAAACACCCCACGGTTCAGGGTGAAATATGTTTGTTGAAATATGTCCAAGTTTCTCTTATATGACTGATCCAATTTTGGTAATTTAATAATCCAGAAACCTTTTGATGTAGCTTATTCAAACAAAGCATGACAGCAAAACTGAGTTCCTTGCCCTAAATCTGCATGTGTATGTGCATGTGTGTGTGTCTTACCATGGGTGGCAGGGCAACTCCTGACTCAGTGCAAATTAGCTGGACCACAGAACCATAACAGATGAAGCCTTCACTCAGCACAATCCCGCCCTGGTCAGCAGGCTGGTCATCCACTACAAACGCGCACAAGAACTTTGTGTGATTATTCATAGAAATGTTTCCACCATGTGAATAAATCTTTTCTTATTAAACCTTTTTAATTTCCATACTGTAGTGTATTTTTGTGACAGTAGGAGTGATGTGGAGATGGTGTGAGGACTGCTGATGGATGATCACTTGAGGCTGAGGTTTTGGCTGTGGGAGGTCTGCGCTCTCGAAGCATCGTGCTGCATAAATAACCTCCCTGACCTTTAGCTGGGCTCCAGCAGACTTGTGAGGGGGAAAATGCTGATGAATACCTGCTTACACATTCAGCGTCTTTATTAATGCAGGGAGGCTGAATTATGAGGTGAGCTGTCTGATAACTGAAGGGACTTTGATGCATTTTTATTAAAGAGATATTTACTATTAGATCTCATGAGTCAATGTTTCTGTGAAGATGAATATACATTTTGGCACTTTACCATATCCAACCTTTATTCTGTGTTTTTTTATTTCAATTTTGTTTCTATTCAACTGTTGGATTTCACCATCCATATTTATTGGCAACCCTTAAAAGCAGCATAAAAATGACGAGGACCCATGTTTATTTGGCCACCAGGCATGGTAAAGAGTAATTAATGTACAGGTGGGAAACAATGTTCATATCTCAATTAGAGAACTGCTACAAAGATTTAGTCTTTGCAACTATTTGATGGTAATTACATATTCCATTTTTGAAGATGTAATAAAGCATCTCCTGCACAATGTTGGGTATGGTGGAAGACCTGTGATGCTGAGCACCTGTTTCTCTTCCAAGGACCTGTAACACACTGTTAGAGTGCATTCATTGGCTCATCAACCTTTTTCCATGGACATTAATGTTCCCAGTTTTACAGCAGACTGGAGCTGAACAGAAGATAGCATTTATCCCTGGATACTCTAGAGATTGATTAATGAGAATTTGAACATTTTTTGCACGTTCTAGTGTGAAATTTTATAGGATGCATGACCACGTCTGAATACAAACAGCTTTGAAGATAAGTTGCACGTAGCCTACCAGTAGTGACACACACTCACACACATTTACCCATGATGATGGTGAAGGCTGTCCACTGTCTGGCGCTGGCTATGAAAGCTCCTCTGTCCACCGAGAGGTAACGAGTGCTGACCGTCTGTGAGCGTAAACGGTTGAACAAAGCCACTTTGGAGCAGGAGGATATACACACTGGAAATTCATAAAGGCACACTGTCAGACACACTACACTTATTCATACCTCAGGTCTTTCTGTGAAGAGTAAGAGTGTACACGTGCACTGTTAGTCCCCTAAAAAACTGCTTAATAATAAAAGTTCTTGTCATGGTTGAAAGAGTCAGCATATTATGAATCTTATATTTTTTATTGTTCCAATAAAAATTGTAAACTTGGATGTGTTGGTGCATTCACCCTTTCAGTAAATTTTGGTCCACTGGTTAAGCAACACAAAATTAAGCCAGACATTGTGGTGTAATACCAAACTAAATGTGTAGTCTGGCCCATAAAAATGCTAACTACACACAGCGACTGTGGCTGTGTGGGTAAAGTTGTCGTCTTGCGATTGGTAGGTTGTAGGTTCGATTCCATCTTCCTCCTGCCACATATTGATGTGCCCCTGGGCAAGGCACTTAACCATAAACTGCATATCAGTGTACAAATGTGAGTGTGAATGGCTGAATGTGACTCTAGTGTAAAGTGCTTTGAGTGGTCAAAATGACTGGATAAAGTGCTATATAAGTTCAGTCCATTTATCATTTATAACTACACTGGTTCACCAAAGAAATCCAGATTTGACTAGTGAAGGTGAAAGTTTTAAGCAAATTAGCCTCTGATTTGTCTCAAAATTTCTCACTGATGTGGGTATTTATGAGTGAGTATACCCAGAAAAATACATTCTACATTCAATAACTAATTATTTTCTCAATATTGATTTTCTTGTCTTCCTTTCTGCCTTATTGCTTTGTTGTTTATTGCACAATTTGTACAACATTCTACTGTTACAAATTTACTTTGCTTTGTTGTAAAAGAAAAGTAAATAAAAACAGATGGATTTCCTGGATTGAAAAGTGTGACTCACAGTCAGCATTCTTCATAGACTGTCTCTTCTGGGAAGGTTTGGAGATCACTTTGATCATCCTGCTTTGGAAGGAACCCACTTCCTGTCTGTTGCCTAAAAAAAGTCGCAGCAGCAGGCAAAAATGCTTCCTCTTGTCCTGGTCAGAGATGAAGAGGGACTTTGCACAAGCAAACAACTGCTGCAGAAACAAAGACAGTCAGTGTCAAAACGAAAAAAAAAAAAAAAGAAAAAAAAAAACGGAAACTAGAACTTACTGGGATAATTCTGTCTCAAACTATATTTAGGGAAAACTTTCAATTATTTCTAAACCAGAAAAACAAAAGCAAGAGTACAGCTTTGTTGTTTTCTCAGGGAACCGTATGCTGCTGTAATTATCCATGTGTCCATCTGGACACCCAGATGTCATTTCCAGCTCATTCTGAAGGATCTCAAACAGTTTCCCAGAAGGGCTTTATAATCCCTCCAGCAAATTCTAGGGCTGCTCAAAGTTTACCTGAATCAAATGACTTTGATAGCTCCTCAGCATGTTGTTAGATGCTGTTGAATCCTGATAATCACCAGTTAATTCAAGCTGCTCTACAGTTTACCACTTGTGAACAAAACATCAAGATACTTGAACTTCTCCCTTTGAGGTGGAGTCTAACCTCCAACCAGCAACCCGAGATTTCAGGGTTGGGATAATGAACACTTGTCCATTTTGCACTCGACTGCAAATTGCTCCAGAACACACAGGAGGTCATGACCTTTGACCCTTGGGAGACTGTGTTGTAAACCTTCTCCAGATTCACAAAACACATGTAGACCAGACAGCCAAGCTCCCATGAATCCCTATGTGATTCTGGAGGCCTAAAGATCTGGACAACTGTTCCCAGGGTCAGGATGAAAGGGCCTCTGCTCCTCCTGAGAACACGATGACTGGATCGAGGAAATCCTCACAGTATCTCCCAAACCAACATCTGAACCGGTCCCTCAAACCATGAGCATACCCTTTAATTTCTAAATAAACATTCTTGAAGCCAACCAATATTATTTATTAACTTTCCAATACCAAATAAAGGCCACTAGAGCCAACAAAACATAAAAAAGAGAATGATTTTGATGGGTATATAATATTGGTGTATCAAAAACAGTATTTGGGAACAAAGCATAAATTCTAACACCACATTTGTGCAAAACATTGATCACAGCTTCCTCACCCTTGAGTTTGGTTGCTCATCAAAGAGCAGCTTGAATGTGTCTGCTTGTGACTGACTGGAGCTGTCCAGACACATGTAGCCACATATCCGATAAACTGAGTCCCCATAACCTCCCGCTGCAGGACAAGTGGTGAGAGAAAAGTAGGGAATGATGGGGTGGTAGGAAGTCAGACAGAAGAAGAAATAATTTAGATTGAAGAGGATGATTTGATGTCTTAATTTAAATGTTTTTTTTCACGTCACCTTTCAGATGATCCTGCATGACTCTCCATCCATGACCGCTGATATAAACACAAGGTGGAGGGCAGAAAAACCTGATGGGGATGTGGACGCATACATCAATATAAATATACAAGCAGTTTGTACATTTTTATACACATTTTAATAATTGTACTGAATTTTTCTGAGGTTGTAAATCTGCTCTTACTCTACTGTCTCTTATTTCTTATTACGAGTCAGACATTTTATTTTTGTTTTACTCTTATCTGCTTCTTCCTAAAACTCTAAACTTAATAACCATATTATGAGAGATTTTAGTCAATTTTTTCTGCAGTTCAAAGCAGGAACATGTCCAACAGGTTCAAAGAGCCTCTAATGTGCTGTGACTTCACATTAGATAAAGGCTCAATGACCAAAAAATGGGGGTTATTTCAAGTTAGCCACATTGTTGTACTTTTTTTATTTCTGCTAACTTTTGCATTGCTGAATGCTTTTTTTCAATACCAGAGACTCATTACCAGACCTTTTCTCGTTGCCATAAGACTTCTGAGCAACCTTGGCGTGCAGGATGGTGACGCTCTGGTCTGCATGAGCTTCCCGTTTTGCCTCTCTCACTCCACCCAGAAGATGACAACCTTGAAAGCCCAGGTCAAGTCTCCTTATTGGATGACAATGTTTTTTATATTAATTAGTCATGATGGAGCAGCATAGCAAACATGTTGCTTTCCAATATTTTAAGCAAATAAAGTA
>CAEGAF010187698.1:0-13510 GCA_903067075.1 Micropoecilia bifurca | reverse complement strand
GTGTGTGTGTGTGTGTGTGTGTGTGTGTGTGTGTGTGTGTGTGTGTGTGTGTGTGTGTGTGTGTGTGTGTGCGTGCGTGCATTTTTCTTCATGAGCCATCCACATGTGCATCCACTCATCAGAAGGCCACCATACATCTTCCTGTCCTCTCTACCTCCTGCCTTTATTTACCTGTGGAGGTGTATTTGTGTCGGCGCAGGCCTTCTACTTCAAACATGTCCAGCCATGTAATAAAAGGCTAATGTTGGGCATGCATCTATGATGTTTGTGTGCACATATAAACATAGATTGCTCAGGGGCTTGACACAGAAGCTAGCATGAGACAAGGTCTTCTGTGTTGTGGTCTTGTTGTCAAGCATCTTTCAGTGCCCACCCACCTCTAGGACAATATACGGTCCTCTAACTGAACCAGATCTGGTAGTTACTGCAGTTCCCCTCCGGCTATTAAACATGTTTAGGAGGGGAATCTGTTCATATTTTGTATTGGAATAAAAGTTTATGTGTCCCAGCATGTTATAGTGTGCAGTTAAGTGTAATTATTATCATTTCCAAAGTAGATTTATAAAAATTAATTATGAAAGGATTTTATTTTTTTGACCCTGTTAGTCAAAATGATGGACAACGTACAAGCCCAATACAGCCTCTGTGTGTGTAAAGTCAGATTCAGATCCAATTACATGCAGTCTAGTGCTTACAGTTTGCAAAACAGATTAATCGCCAAACAATTAACTGAACAATAGAGTTCAGTTAAACGTTAAATAACAAATGGTTAAAAGTTATTGAAAGAAGTCTAGATGATTGCAAATCAATGATGAAACCTCTGGTGGATGTTCTGGTTGAAATACCCAGACTATGTGAGACATGAGTGCCGAGTGAGCAGACACAACAACAAAAAAAACCCAGAAAAACAAAGGGAAAGAAACAAAACAATATGAGTCCAAGAAATCAATGGCATCAACAGCTTCAAATGGCTTCAAAGGGAAGTAACTAAAAGCTGAAACCAGGGGTTCTTGCTTTGGGAAAGTATGAGCAGGCTGAGCAAAACATGGCATCTTGAACCATCAATTGCTTTTTCCTGGAAGGAGATACAACTAAAAATATTGCACTGAGTCAATTATACTTTCCAGAGAAAGACAAAAAAGTGTGTCAAAACGAATCAAAATTTCTGTTGAGGAAAGAAACATAAATTAGGACTAAAATAGTTCAGAATGCCCATATATTTTAGGAAAGACATAAAATACAAACAGTTTGTGTGGCTGATTAAAGCAAAACTCTGTCAATGCTTTCTTTAAGAACAGAAACGCAGCTAAATACTGACACAGCAGGCCAGATGTACTTTCTGTGAGAAAGAAAAATGATGAACATGCTCAAAGTTGATCACAGCAAAAGCTCATTCTGTGGCTCTGCCAAGGAAACCCTAAGCCAGGAGTGCTTTTTGGGAAATTAAAATAGATTGAATGCAGAAATTTGATGGCAGCAATATCTCTGTGATGTTTCTACAAAGAAAAGAAAAAACACAACTTAACACTGAAGCACTGACCTATGCATACCTTCAGTGAATTTAAATGAGAATTGAATTAATGGTAATGGCAGCAGTTGATCTGTATTTGACCCAGCCAAGGAAAATGCTAAGATAAGCGTAGAATTACTGACCTCTATGTTCTTCTGTGGGAAAGAAACAGGAAAGCTGTCACTGTTTTAATTTTTGTTTATGGCATTATTCAGTCCATCTGTGACTCGGTCCCTGAAAAGAGACACAAGTAAGCACTGAGTCATTGACCCAGGTCTACTTTTTATTGAAATAAACAGCTGTTACTATACTTAGGGGAAAAAAAGTGTACTCAATTCAGGCGGATACCGCATTTAAGTAAAGTTTCATACAATTCTATTTGAAACTACAACTTAAGTTTACTATTTGAAATAAGGAACTATTATTCAAGTAGATTTCAAATTTAATCAAGCAATTATCAGACACCAATTATCATTGGTCTGATAATTAGACAAATAAAACAATAGGCACCACATGTGTGTCGAGTTTTTTTTATTATTATTATTTTTAGGAATTTAAAAATAATTAGCATTTTGAATTTACACTCTGAGATAGTAGGGACAGCCACGAGCATGTATAAAAACTCACACATATAGGATTTAATTTCACGGACACTTTGACTTAATTACAAGTAATAATTGGTTGAATGCTCTTTACTATTATTAGCAGCTATTAAATGAGTTTGTAAAGGTTTGCATAAGAGAATGAAATGAACTCTTTAAAAGGTCCCGATCATTCCTTCATCATTCACACTCATCCTGAAGCTAAAATGACTTTACAGTTAATAATAGACCGGTTTTCACATGATACATCTCCTGCTGTGAAGGATTATCTCCTGCTATAAAATGATATCACCTTGCTGACAGAAATATTGCCCACCTACTACAGTATAATCACACCATGGATAAGAAATCAAACTGGAGGGGAGAGATGGATTTTGAGTTGTGTGTGTTTCACATAAACACATGGTTGCGTGTGTGTGTGCGTGTGTGAGCGCGTGTTGCATCTGTTTGTGTGCGTGAACGGCTGTGTGTGATCTCTCGCCGCGACTCGCTGATCAGTTATCACTAATCCCTCCACTCAGAGCTCTTTAACAAGTTGCCATTGTGCTGCCGACACTTTACATGATGGAGGAACGACCTTCATGGTGAATGAAAAGAGGCAGAGGGAAGGAGGGAGAGACGCAGACGGAGGGAGCGAGAGAGGGCAACACCTCCGACAATGCAGAGAAAATTGGTTTACACTAGATAGGCTTGTGATTACAGAGGGAAAGAAAATGACTTGGATTGAACAATGGGACTGAGTGCATGTCTCGATGTGGGTTTGTATGTGAGTGCGCATGTTTGGAGGATTAGTGGGTGGTTAGGCTGGGTTTGGTTGGAATGAATTGGTCGGCGTGATGCGCTGATTGGTGTGCCTTCGAATGAGGTTTCTTCGTATTCCTTCATACAGAGTGTGCCGTTTGCGTTTTGACTCCATCCAGCCAGGAACGTCAGAGTCTGTTACAGCCTCGTAAACCTAAGAATGTCTAACAGTTTATGCTATCCCTTCAGCACTTTAACACTGTAATGATGCTCCTGCCTTATTAGCAGCTCGTGGTGTTGACATGCTGTATTTATGAAGTCACCAATTTTTGCTTGGTAAAACGTCCTGAAATGTTACATGTTTGGAAAAAGAAACATGTAAAATATCTTCCATACTTTTCTAACATGTTCCTCTTTTTAAGAGAAACAGACCTGTGTTGGGATATTTATGCTCAGGGAACCAAACAGCCATGCATTACTTACAAAAAGTTCTAACAAACTCTTGTTGCTGAAAAGTAAAGTTTAACTGATTAAATGATTCTGTTACATATATTTAGTACAAGTAACCTGGGACCTGAACAATTGTGACACGAGTGATCTGGCTAAAAACTTTGTCTTGATAGGATTTATTTTTTTGCCACTGAAAAAAATGTACTCTAATCAGATGATTGAATTTTCTAAAACTATAATTAAAAATAAATCTTGCTGATTTTTTTAGTTCATCTCTGAACAAAGCCCAAAATTTTAAGATTTTTTGCAACACATTCAGTCTCAGGTTTTTTTTTATTCGCAGAACAGAAACTGCAGAACAGTTTATCAGAGAGGTTCTTGCTATTTTATATTTTTGTCTCAATAGAGCATTAAACCGAATCAAAAATATACCGGTACTTCATATTTGCACACATAAAGTATATTTGCAAACTTTTTGTGTGCAAATATAACTGCAAAAGTACTTAATTTCCTTTCTAATGTGTTTTATTTTGTCTATCATGTTAGGAGGCTCAGCTGGAAAACTACAGCATGAGAGGACCTCCTCCGGGGAATTCTGGGAAGACCAGCAACGAGGACGGAGTCGCCCAGGACCGTCCTTCCAGTCTGCCGGTGAGTTGTTGTCCGCACCATCCCAAAAATCACTGCTGTTTTAAATCTCCGCCACACTACAGGAATTTTCCAATGATACAAATACACTTCACGTTTTGAAACTCCAAAATGAGAAGAGGATTTCTTTTTTCTTTCCACAATATGTAATATATTACCATCTGACTCTGCAATGTTGGCTTAAAGCTCTTTTGTCTAATCAGAATCCTCTGCTCACCTTGTGACCCGCTTCTTTGTCTGACATCTCAGGGGATTTGACTGCTCATGTCAGAGCTTACGTCTGTGTTTTGACTGGTGTTCATGCCAAAGGCAAAAAGGACACTTTTTATCTCACCACGGCCCAACAGCATACATCCACTCTCATGCACATGCACACACACACACACATGCACAGACAAGCATATGCACCAAGCAAAGGCATTCTTTCTGAGCACACTCGAACCCACATGCGCCAACCTCTTAATGTTTGGCTGAGTTAAAAAAAAAAATCGTTGAGCAGCTTGACTGGAGGAGTAATTGAGAAGAAATGGTGTGACCAGCTTGATCTGAAGTATGAGGGTTGCTCTGGCTTTTTTTTTGGCTCCACTAATTGCTTTTTTACGCCATCATTTCTCTCCCAACAAATAGACATTTGCAAATGGTCGCAAATATTGGCACTGCTTGAGGTGCGTGCAGTTTAATTTACCAGATACTTTGGAGAAGCCCCAGGAGTGGAGGAATAAACTGCAAGAAAAAAGTAAATTAAGTGTGCAAACGCCAATTAGGCTGCAAATTTCTCCTCATACTGGTTTGTCTAAAATCTGTGCACGCTGGTCGTCTCGGCAGACATTGACGGTTGACTTTTCTTTGTTTCAAATCAGTGCTGACTTATCTGTCATTTGTCGAGGGATTCCAAACTGGTAGTGAGACATACTTTCTTCTCTTCTCCCTTCCTAACGCACTAATAGTGTGTCATCTAGCTTCATCTTGGTGTTTCTCCTTTTTTCTTTCATTCAATTTCTCCCACACTCTTTCACTCGCTCTCCCATCTCCCCCTCTAAAGCAGCTCCATGAAAGCTCTTTCGCCTCCTGATGCTATAATGAGAAACGGCCTTGATATATCAATGTGTGAATCCGGAGCGAGAGAGAACAAGAACAAGCCGAGGAGCCACAGCAGTCGCGGGGGCCAATCTATTTGAACCGGTGCCACTATCACCCCGTTATTCCCTCACCACTTTAATCCCGGCGTTTTACCCCTTTGGGTTCTCTGTGTGTTTTCACATCTCGTCCCGAAGCACGTGGCTCGCAGAGATCCTAATCGGCAGCAAGTTTTGATGAGAGACACACAGAGAGATGGAGGGGTGGGGGGTAGATAGACGGTGATGGAGAGCAGGAGAGAGAAATTGCTCCGCATTTTGCGAGGCTCTTCTAGCAAGCTGTCACGGTGGAGATGTAACCGCTTTTTTCTCCCTCTATCGCTCTCTCTCTCTCCCGTTCTCACTCTTTCGTCTGCTTTTGATGTCAGATCTAAAGCTGCTGTCATCCTTTTCCCCACTTCTCCCTCTCCCCCCTCCTGTCTCTCTCTCTCTCTCACTCTCTCTCTCGCTCTCTCTCTCTGCCAGGAGCGAGGGAGAGCGGGTCGGTGAAGAGTCATGTTTTTGTTTTGGGATGAGTCTGCCGTGTGATCTGGCGGGATTTTTGAAGATAGACCAAAGGGAAAAAAGGTTTCAGTAACTTACACGACTGAGAGTCATGATGTCTCTTATGTCTTTTGAAATGTAATTTTTTGGATATACATCACTGCGCAATTATGTATTGGGATCTTTTCTGATCTAAAATCAGTTCACTTAGTATATTAATTACTTTATGGCGCATATATCATTAGCTCATGATAGCTGTTCTGTCCCTTCAAAGGAAGCTTTAGAGTCATGATGTTAACTTTAGAATTCCAAATGAGGAAATTAGTGTAATCCAATGTCCATTTTAAATAAGCACAATGAAAATAAACTCTGGTATTTTAATTAACTACATAAAGTCAGTATTTACATGGACATTTATTCTCTACAAACCAGGAAGTGAGGAAAGATGTCTGAGAACAGTAGCCTGAATACCTATCAAACAGCATCGATTGGAGAATTGTAGCAGCACTTGTTGGTGAACAGAATCTGGCTATAATTCACCTCATAATGATTGACCACCAATGACAAAAGCTGATGCACAGAAGCATCAGCACTCATTTCTCCATACAACTGTGTCACCAGAATACTCTATGTTTACTTGCCATCGAATGTTGGTGCAAGTCTGTTCCCCCCCCCACACACACACAATCAGTCGGTCTCTGGCATGCGAGGGTAAAACTGCTCTGCAGTGATGATTGAGGACACAGCCTGTCACAACATTTAAGCTGTGTGACTCCGTCTGAAGTTAGTTTGCACACAGCAAGATGCTGTTTGGCCCTGAGAGTCGATTTGAGCTACTCATTGGATATGGAAGGGAAGTTAAAGTACTCAGATACCATCTGCAGTGAGATATCTCTTCTTGATTTGGCTCCAACACAAAGAAAAAAAATACTGTCAATCTGCAGCTAATTATTGTAGATAAATGTGTAGGAAAAATTCTTGGAGAGCAGCTAAACCATGACATCAAAAAATAAATGTCACTTTTTAATGTCACACTTTCTTCCCTATTAGAACTTTATGCTCACAAACAACACTTGCAGTTATCTCAATTGTCAGACTGTTGAATCCCAGCTCAAATCTCTTCTAGCAGAGATGGGATGCACTGCTGGTTAAACAATTAATTGTCTACATTAATTTGATACAGGACAACTGCCAGTAAAAACATTTTATCTATTGCTCTTAGATGTGTTGTTCATTTTGAAACTGATTATGCTTACACCGATTTGAAACCCAGTAAAGAACTATAGAGCTGATCCAACTTGGCTTTGGTTTTTTAGGCTGTACTTATTCAGCCCAGACATGTCACGTAAGAAGTCCACTGTTAGCCCAGGCCCACTTTGTGCTGAACTAGCCTAGGTCGAGCCATATGAGACCTTCAGATCGTGTTGCTGGTGACAATGTCTCCGGTCTTTCTGACTTTATTTTTAAGACAGTTGTGAAATCAGATAGGTGCTCAAAAGAAAAGCTCAACCTTGGAGAAAAACAAACAAACAGATGTTTAAACATGCCTGTAAGATCTCATTTATTCCCCTCCCTAAACTGCTGACCTGTTGCCAACACTTCTGCTTTGATTTTGTGTGGGAATCATTACAAATTTGATTTTGTTTGCCCAGTCAAAGGTCATAACTTTGGAAAGACTCTTATTTGATTGCTTTTCTTTCATGCCATACATCAGAAATCGTGGCTTAGATTGCACAGGGACTTGATGGAATCATGCTTTTCTCGGCTGAGTGGTGCCATTTTCAAAATTGCTCTGATTTCCCCAGGATGTGTGCAATTGCTGGTCAATAAAGGTAACATGTTGGTTTGCTGGCATTATGTTGGAGCTGGAGCGCGTGATTGGCACAGGCTGCCCTGTCGTCTGCTGCCTTGTTATTTCCAGCTGTGTTTGCGAGTGATTATTTGTATGTGGGTGAAAGATCCAACCTTTTTTTTTTTCTCTCTCTCTCTCTACACCATGGTTTCTCCACATCATTCCTTTGTATTTATTGTCTTAAAGGGACTATTCTGGATTTTTCTTTAATCAAGTCCCAGTTATAAGTTTATTTGCAGTTATTTTACTTGCAGTGAGTGCAATAGCTGCACGCACAGGTTCAAGCTAAGACTAATTTGAGAGGGACCAAAAACTGAAAATGAAGACAGGTATTCCACAGAAACCTATCTTCTTTGTTTAATATCTTATCATTTGTAATCGATTAAAACTGTCTTGCCTCAAGCTGTGTTCAGATTCATAACTGCTTATGATGCCCTAAAAATCTCTAAAACAAGGTTGTGTGAATTACACATCCACCCCTTGAGTGGTTTTATACAAAATAAAATAGGGAACTAAATACGGGGTAAAAATAATTTAGTAGTGTGACATATTTTTAAAGTAAATTAAAAGTGTATGTACATTTTGTACACATTGTATTTATTATTTGTAGGTCATTGTTATTAAAAAAATCTATCTATCACAGAATGTAATTCATTTTTGGAGTAATTTATCAAAAAATTCTTCAGTAGTAAAAGACATTAAAACATTGTTTTAATGTCTTTCTCTTTTTTTTTAACTCGGAAAAAACAATAATACAGTGAACCAAATATTTAAAAAACACCCCACTATTGTAGCTAATTTCAAATTAGACACACTTTTGAAGCTTTTGCATGCATTGCTTTTAAATAGAATAAAACATTTAAATAGAATTCATTTTTTTTAAAGATAATTTTAACTCCTAACATGGAAAGTGTACCAACTGACATACAGCATGAGATGTAACAGAGTGAGCAATAACCATTTTCACTTAACTATAAAGGTCAGTTGATTTTCATTAGGTGATGCATCATCCTTTTTAACTTCAACATGAAATTTTCATGTTTTTGTTCCTCTGGTCTGTTGTGTAATGACATATAAATTGAAAAATATTTTTACTTTGAGTTCATTAACCTTAAAGCTCAGTTTTTATTAGTCATCATAGTGTACTCATTTACTTGGATGGTTTTACCACCTGACATTATGGCGGATGGTGCTGCCAGAACATAAAACAATTATGGGGATGGCGTAAAACTAGAATATAATTACATATGTCATAAACTGATTCAATTATTTAAGAAGGAAATTATTTATTCATGCACAATAATATGTCAATGACACATCTGCACAATATTAGTGAGAAAAGAAAATCGTGTGATATTATTGTGAATGAGGATGTTGATTCCATATTTTATTCACATTTTTCTGGTTGATGAATTTTATAATTTCAGATTTGTTTGTGCTGTCTCTTCTCCATTTTTAACATTATTATACGATATCTATATGTTCAATCTGCTTCAATGGTAGTTATTGGTTCCACTGATAAAGAAGCAACACAAACACGACACTTTTTTAGTTTTTTATTATAACAGGAATTCCTTCGGGCTCTTATTCAAATCCTTAACTCTTAAACTTGTCTATTGGAATAAACAATTACACACTGAATGCAATTCCTGATTTGGTACCTCTTTTGCATATTTATCCAGACCTGTAAAATGACAGAGGCAACTTCTCCAAACTTTTTTAACACTGCATAGAAACCTTTTGTTTTAATAAAAAATCCCAAGCTATCCCTTCATGCTGCTGGGCCAAACTGCTTCAGTGAGGTGAGGACACGGGGTTTCAGACCCACAATCCCCCACCCCAGCTCTCCGTCTCACTCCTGTTCCAGTCACTGTATGTTCCCAGCTCTCCTGCGCTCCCCTGACAGCCTGCCAAGCTGCTGCACAGCTTCCATCCTCTGGGACATGGGAGAGGATGGCCAGCCATGTGGAAAGACAGAGTGAGAGCTGGGGGTGGGAGAGCGAGGTGAAGAAGCAGGGAGCGAGGGGGGAAGAGGAAGGGCGTGAAGCGCTGAAGTGAAACGTGGTTATCTTTTTGTCACTTGTTCAGGGTGAGGGATGTTGAATTCAGTCTGTGGGGTTTCAGCAGTGGTGTGTTATACACACTGTTATGCACACGCACGCACGTGCACGCACAGGGACAAAACCTTCTTGTATGTCTTTCAGAGCTCATTTGCCCCTCCTTGACTTATTTTCCATCAAACAAAAGGAAAAGAAAAAAATTCAGAAACATAATCTGTGTCTCTTCCTTCACGCCTGTCCACCTTAGCCTCCTCTGTTTCTCTGAATGTGAGGTCATAAAAGATTGACAGGGCACAGCTGGAGAAGCTTGCAGCCCTCCCTTCTCCTTCACCACAACACCACACACACACACTCAGAGTTATCTTAGCAGCCATTCAGCCTTTACTTTGATGCACATTCTGTCCTCTGTGAGCGCTTTCACACATTGTGTGTGTGCATGTGTGTGTGCGTGTGTGTGTGTGTGTGTGTGTGTGTGTGTGCTCTGTCAGAGCATGTCAGTCAGTCTGCCTATACACTATGTGCTCACACTCGCCTCTTCCCACTGCTGAGTTTTATTTTAGAGTCCCCAGGCTGGCAGACAGGGCCAGCAGGCAGCGTAGAGTAATGTCATGCAGCAGGGTTAGACTCAGCCACATTGGACTTTGCAGAAAAAGCGACAGAGATGCCAATATTTTGTACGCATTTATTTTTGCATGTACTTTGTGTGTGTTTTTCTGCTTAATAAATTATCATTAGTTGTGGCTATGTGTTTGGAAGGAGTCTGGCAAATTTAAAGATGAGCTTTTTACGGATCTCTGATGCCTATTCTTAGAACAGAGAGCATGCACCAAAGGCCACAGCAGGTCCCTGCCAATTCTGCCATAACAGCTCTGAGAATAGGACAGATGATCTGAAGCTGGTTTCACACACTGAGGTCGAGAGATTTCCATGACCCCACTGGCTTTTAACCCGAAGATGTAATATGTTTGAATTTGTGTCATTTTATAATGGGAGAAATTTCTTAAAGTACTCCACAAGAGAAGACAAAATCCACCACTTTATTTTTTTTTTACTGTACTAAACTCTGAGTCTCGTCTTTTGAGTTCAATGTTAAAATTTCTCACATCCTGTATCCTGTATTTGTTGGAAAATGCAACGTCGCTTCTTTTGAGTTTACCTTAAAAATAATAGATAAAACAAGGGGAAAATGAAGATCAACGCTTAATGAAAAACCTGTAAATCCTCTGCTGAATCAGAGTCCAAAACATACATGAGCTACATTTTGAGAAATTGAAGACATTTCCACATTAATGTACTGCAGCTCACACACATAATCTGTCTTCTCACCTCTGCCCTGGTTCACCGCAGACTCAGATATCATGACATGGCAGGTCAGAGGACTCTGTCTTCATGCATAATGCAGACAGACTATTTCACAACTTGTATGGCAGACCTGTTTTCATGTGGTCCTTATGAATCATTTACTGTGTGCAGACAGTTTCATGTACATGCGTGTTGTTTATCTGAGCAGCTGGAACAGGGGTTATTTTTGCAAGAGCTTAATAATTCCTCCCACAGGGACATCATCAAACTTCTAGGCTTTCTAGAAAAATCTGCAATTTAATTTCTGTATTAAAAAGAGTGTAGCAAAATTGTAGTATTTCATGTCCAATTGTCCAAATGTTTGTTTTCCTTCCTTTTTTCTTCCCTTTTTTCCTTCCTTGTGTTCTTAAATTCAGCTTGTTCTTCATATTTAAAGCCCAAAGTATAAATGGTTACCATAATGTACTGTATTATACTTTTTAAATGAACATAAAGGACTGAGGACAGTACATGTGGAAATGTGTAGAAACCCTGATCGATATAGCTTATTCAACATGAGAATCAAACAGAGAGAAAATCTGCAATATTAAAGTTTTAACTCTTACCCTGGCAACCATTTGAGCTGCCAACGTTTCCTTTAGCAGGACATTGACTCCCTACCAGCACACTTCAGCAGCTGACACTCTACCCTTATCCCCTACGGAGGAGATGGAGCTTTTTTAATAGGAATCACTTTTCTTCTTCTTTTGCCTGCAGGAATTTTAGTTGGCAAAATTTGACGGCCACACGCTGTTCTACCCGCCAGGAACTCTGCTGACCAGTGTTGGTTGTTAAAGCAAACTGGTAACACAAGGCTGAGCAGCAGAGGCTACAGAGATGTGGGAGAGAGGGAGGGAGAATGTGCAGCTGCAGAACTGGCCATGTTAATAACCAACCACCCTTGACAGGCTGAAGCCCCAGCACAGCAGAGTAAAAGTGCAAATAGTAAACCTGTCCGTGTTTGTCCTCGTATTCTTCTTACACGCTTCCTCCGTGCTTACACATGCGTACAATCCCAGCATGTCAGGCGGGATGATTTCAGAGTGAATAGGAAATGGAGAAGAATGAACTTGGTTAAGAAAACAGCGATCTGACTCCTCCGGCGTCTCTCCACTGAGCTGTAGTACGGAGGAGGAGAGACATCGGGGCGAGATAAGGAGGGAGGAGGAGGAAGGCAAGCAGAGACTGACCCTACAAGGAGAGAAACGTTCCCTCTCTTTGGCCATCAGTTCCTCTTCCATGGGCCGTGTCTTTTGTCAAAGCTTATTTGCAAGACTGGTTCAAATTCAGGACAAAAGAGGACAGAGATGCAGCCACAGCTCTTTGGTGGTGGATCCCGTCATCACAGCTGCACACACACACACACACACCACTAATCTGCAGCACAATAATGGGCAGCGTGAACACTGCCTTGTTAAATTAAGATGTTGTAAATGAAAATGACAGGGTTTCTACGCAATCTGGAGTTTAATGCATCTTTAATCTGGCAATGTGTTGATATGTGGAGAGCAGAGAAGGAGATACTGTACATCAGTGTGTGTGCTTTAATGTTTTCAGGAACACATTGAAGGAAAGTCTGCAATACAATATGTGAGAGAAGGCGCTACATACAAAAAAATATGTAAATGACACATTTTGTGCCATATTTGGGTGTTCAGTAGTGTTGCTCCAAAAGTAAAATAACCATTTTATTTTTCAATATTTTATTGAAAATTGTTTTGATTAAACACTTTCTCATGAAATTATTTCAGATTACATTAAAGTCTAATTTGATGTATCCTTTTATGTACTTTATTAACAACAACTAAGAAAATAGATGCTTTCTTTATTCTTTATACTCATTATCTACTCTTTCAAGGCCTTTCTGCATCACTTCTCATTCACATGTCTTGGTTTACTTTAATGCCTAGACTTGCATGCCCTGAATCCCAGCCGACAGACGATGCAGCGTTAGTCAGCTCAGGAACATAATGGAGGTGGTTCAGAAGGAGCCACCAGAGGAATGATCAGCCTTCACTATGGCTCCCTCTGGCTGATGGGAGGCTGAAATTACATCTGAGTTTGAAGTTAAGAGCAGCAGCATCACTGCTGTTGCTATGGTGACAGGATGTATGCGTGTGTGTGTGTGTGTGTGTAAACTCCTTGGGAGGTTTATTATGCACGATGCACACTGTGACTAGTCCTGATGGCGTTACAGTGCCGGCTTTAATCTACTCTCATAAGAAATGTGCACTTTAAACACATCCCAACGCACCCACGGATGCTTCTGTGAGGTTGTGCAAAACAAAAATAAGCATACGCACACACACGCACACACGCATGCGGCCACACAACCCGTCTCGCAGCTGGACTCGAGCTTCATTTTGGACCTTTAAAAGATTAAGATAAAGTTCCTTTTCTTTTTATCATCTTTGAGAAGGCTTAGTTAGATGTACATCACGCTTGCAGGCAAATGCACACTCAAAAAAACACACTCAGGCACACACATCCTCATGCAGAGTTGTTTAGATTGCAGATAGCTGTGCTTGGGTTGTTTAAGCTGCTAATACTCCACTGAATTCTAATTTTCTTTTGTCAGATCTTTTCGCAGCCATGAAGATGGATGGACAGAGATAGATAGATAGATAGATAGATAGATAGATAGATAGATAGATAGATAGATAGATAGATAGATAGATAGATAGATA
>CAEGAF010187683.1:0-11364 GCA_903067075.1 Micropoecilia bifurca | reverse complement strand
TTAAATATTACTACCTGTAGCGGAGCAGCGGTTCAACAGCGAGAGCAGAACCAGCGTCTTACATCGCACCTCCAAGAGTTAAATAATTTTACAGTTTATTTGTTTAGCTTTCTGACCGTCATGCTAATCCAGTTGAGTGTTTGTAGCTGTGCTGCTTTACCTGCTGTCTGATCCTCCATGTGTCTTTTTTACTGCAGTGAGCGTCGATGTAGCCAAACTCTGTCATTGTTTTTATGTCATATTAGCTTCGTAGTGTTGATGCATTTTGACCTGCTTCTATTTTCCACCGCAAAACGCAAACATCCCCATTCACTCAGTGCGTTATAGTTACACATCGCTTAGGATTTGTTGCTGCGCGTTTGCGCAGAGTGAAGGAAAGACGAGACCAGCTGGACAGACAGGCTGAGAAATGAGATGCAGCTGATCGGTATCGGTAACAAAGCCAATGACCGCCGATCCTGATCATCACCGATTTCACGGAAATCGGCCGATTATGATCGGTTACCGATCGATCGGCACACCTCTAATTTCAGCATATTTATTTTCTTTTTGAATAGGTTCAGACTCAGCAGCAGAGGCAGCAGTTCTCTTGTATTTCTAGTAGAAAGGTCCTGATGGTCTGGACAGACTGATAAACTGATACCTGCTGCTGACCTGCAGCATGTTACTTTGCATGCCTAGTCATGGACACAGTTGTTTCATGTGCAACTAACTTAACTACAGCCTGTTTCCATCTGCATGGCTTGAAAAATTGTATTGTGCACATCATATTTCCTTCCTCCATGCTCCAATGTTGAAAAAAACCTTTTATGTATTTAACAATTATTTTGACAGTTTTGTTAAAAGGTATTTAAATATTTGAATGTTGAAGAATGTTATAAGTCAAACTATCAAGGAGTCATATCAAAACAGAGAGCTAACAAAGCTAACAAATTGACACAGGTATTGAAGAGAGAGAAGAAAATCTTACCAAATAATAAAGGCTGTATGTAAGAAAGGTTTCATTAAGAGAGATGTCAGATGGTTAAAAACACCAAATTAAAAGCTTAAAAAGATAGTGGGTTACATTTAAGATACATCTAGTTATATGACATCAATGAGGTCGTCAGAAAATCTGAAAGATCAACCTACGTATGAGAACATTACATGTTGGAGATCTGGCAAATGCAACAGGCCATTAGCCCCAGAATTAAGACTGGAGACTCCATCCCTGTGGTGTCTGTGGATGCTCTTTCAATCTCAGCCAAAAGATAATGACTAAAAATTACAGCTTGGTCGCAGCTGTTTAACGTGAGTGTTTTGTTTACTACGTTGTGATTTTTGCAACAGCTAAATACATTTTAGTTTACAGTTCTTTCCCTTGCCTCAGCATTTCTCATGAAGTCTTTACAGCTAAACTTGATTCTGTGTTCACGTCCGGAGAGACACTGGCATCTGTGATGCTGTTGCTACTTCGTGACCAGGATGCAAAACTCCTCCAACACTCTAACCAGTAGTAGGAAGTCATCACCAAAGTTTACATTTTAGCTGAATGAAGGTACAAAATGTTTAAAGTTTGAACACATTTAGTCATTCATTTTGTTCCATTATAAAGTTACAGTTCATTGAATGAACAATTTCCAATAACAGTTCTAATTTCTGAGTACCTCACTAACTCAAGACAATTAAAATAGGGTTACTTCTCAACATATCATCTCAGGCACTTTCTAACAGAAAAAAAGTTTGCACAATCTGAGGCTAATGGCCTGTTGCATTTGCCAGATCTCCAACATGTAATGTTCTCATACATCAGTTCATCTTTCAGATTTTCTGATGACCTCACAACCATATAACTAGATGAATCTTAAATGAAATCATACATCATTATTCTTTAGAAAATACAGATTAAGGGGCTCATCGATCACAAAAGCATAACTTGGACTAAACTAACTAACCCCACAGGGCCTCGATAGGGTAAATACTCACTCCTTAGGATGATCTGAGCACGACTGATTTTCTGTTGATCCCGGGTGAAAAACTGAACTCTTGCTACTGCAGGCATTTTGGTCAATACTGATGTGATGAAACCTCAGAGATAGTCCTGTTTTATCAAACTAACGACAACAAAAAGGAAGAAATATTTTCATGAACTGCTAACCACCCAACTTCTCTTCACTTTATCCGGCCTCTGACTTTTCTTTAACCCTTGACAACTCCCCTTTCCTTGCCACTAGTGCATTCACTTCTTCTCCTGCAACGGCAAAGTGCCTCTGCTGTGATCCAGCTGTGCAACGTCTCACTTCACCAACCAGTGTTTTGAAGCCAGAGAGAATGAGATCATGAAGTAATACAAATTTGGGGCAGGCAGACAGACTGAAGTCCAAGGGGCCTGGAGGATCATGTAATGAAAGTGTGGCCCACAAGCTGTCATGACAAAAGCACAAGCACATACCAGACTAATGCGGTACAGGGCAGATGGGGGTGTTACGTCACTAAGTGTTTACAGTGTAGTTGCAGCCTCATGTCCCCTGACCAGAGGGATCATGCCGTTTCTATGGGACAGAGGAAGAAGTATCCTTCTGTGTCCCGCTCCGTTTCTGTGAGGCTCCAGCTCTCTCAGGTTCCCCCAAATCTCCCCTCCCTCCACTTTACAGGTTTCATAAGACACAGAGCCACATGGGGTTCTGCTGGCAGTGGCAGTGACGACTGAAAATAAATGACGTGCCTGAGTTAGCAACTTTTCACACGTCTCTATGGAGACAAGCTTTTGCCAAGTCTGAAAGAGGTGGACTAGAAAAATAGATCACAGAATTAGATGTGGCTAATCTGCACTTCTGCTTAAGTGTTAAACTGACAAGATAAATAATTAAAATTAACGTCCAGGTCTTTCCCCTTATCTGAACTATTGGTGTTTATTATTAACCACAACTAAAATGAACCAAAACTAGAGACCAGAAAAGGACAGTTTTCACCTTGGCCTCGGGCCAGGCCATGTGGCTGAAAAACGTAATACATGATACAAGTGTTTCATATCAGATGATAATTATTGATTTCAAAGTGAGACCGTAGTATTTGGCAAGATGTTAAGCTACAAATCGAAAATTCTATAGTCAAAGTTTAAGGTCCAAACCTAGATGGTGCAACCCGCAACAAATAAAATATATTGAAAGATTTCAAAGCATTGACCAAACGCAGCTCCTGAACGCTCATGGTCCATCCATGTTCCCACCATGTTCACACACATAGTGAGGAACATGCTGCCAATGGACACAAACCCAACTTGGCTAGAAATTAACCAGACATTAACCGGCTACAGTGAGACATGACAATGGAGAATCGGATTAACCTGATGAGGAAGCAAGTGTTATTCTTATGGTTCTGAAACAAGACATCGACAGCAGAGTCTCACACAGCAGACATATAGAAATTAAGTGGAATCCGCTCAATGGATCAGGAGCACTTTTGGATCTATTCAATAGCCAGAGATAGATAGAAGTAGTCAATCTAGCCAAGAGAAACACTTTATTTGATGGGTTGTTCATGAGACTGACATGAACAACCCATCAGTCATGCTGCTGCTTACATTCCTCCTCTAACCATTTCAACAGAGGTCAGGTCAGGGTTCAGTTCTGTTCCGTTATTCAGAGGATCTGCCTACAAGTCTGCTGAGAAAGACTCATCAATCTGTCTGTGCATCTTTCCAAGACTTAAATCCATCTTAGAGAGAGGAATCAGTTTGAATACTTTCTATCTGCTATCCAACATTTACTTTATTGTCCCCCTCCTACTGTGCCAGTTACTATCCAGCCAAGCCACAGAGACAAACGCCCCACTGGCAACCTGTGACCCATCCATCCATCCTCTCAACTCTGGTCTTTTTAGGAGAAAATTGTAACATGGATAAACAAAGTGATCATTGTCCTCGCAAGTTTGAAACCACAACATCCCAAGTCTGAAGAACAGAGCTGTATCCAGTTTCCTCTCTCAGATGGAAACTATTCTGTGTTTTGCTACTCACATATTCCTTCCTGCCTTCCATGAGCACATGCCGATTATAAAATTCATTCACCTGGTTATGTGGGTACCTCACGCTATTCAACAAGAACCAATTGCATGCAACTGGAAGGTTTGGAGGTTTTTTTTTAACAGTCTGAATAATAAAGATGAAATTTGTTGGCTAACCAGGTCAATCTGAGCTTCAAAGATGGACATCAAAGCAGATCTGGGAGTAACAATTTCTGATCTGCAGAAATATTTATGAGGGTAAGAAATCAGTTTTACCTGCCAGATGGCCTACCATGTGATTCTTTTATTTGATGAACACTTTATTTGCCAGAAAGGAGTGATTCTGTAAAGGGCAAATATTATTACAGGGTTTGAACATGTGTTCAGGTTCTGTGATCCACTCCAGGAGTGGTCAGTTTATAGATGCTTTAAAGAAGGAATCTTTACTAGAGTTCATATGGAATGTTCTCTAGTCCACAGTTAATTGGACCGAAGGTCTGCTTCTCAGATTGATGACCACAAAATGACTGATGGGCCATCTTGCATTACAACCACAGCCTGTTTAAAATGAATAGATGAATTCACTGTGACGTCAGCAATGGATCTGAGCTACAATTTTAAAGCCTCGGGTTAGGCAACCAGCCAATAACCATTCTGGAGCTGAAAGAGACCGTATTTGGACAAGCAAACGTAGCAGGAGACGCAAACTTGAACCATATTGGACCAAAAGTGCATACCTTTGACATGCAATATTAAATTGTAGGACTGTTTCCAGAAACACCACCAAAAGTACAAAACCAACGTACTGAATGTAACTAATCTTACAATGGTGTGCATGTTCAGATGGCTCGTAATGATAAATCCATGCTGGTAGATGACAGGATGCAAGATACAACAACATGTAAGCAACATGTAAGCAACACATTACATATAAAGATTAAATATTTCTTCAAAAGTACTCATAGCCCTCAAGGTTTTGCATATTGTACAATTAGTGCCGCAAAAAGAGCTTCAGAATTTAACCAGGATTTCTGCAGACTTCAACAAGTCAAAATTAAGACCTTTTTAATGCAACATTCAATTAAATTTAAGACAAAAAACCCTCTAAATATAGGGGATGGTTGGGGAAGTTTGCTGCTTTATAATGAAGCTTGGCAAAAACGGTGACATTTCTGAAGTCTGTTTGTGATTGCACAAGATAGATGGATGGATGAATGTTTGTAGCTTTTGGCAGCAGCTTTGTGCTCGTCACACTGCACTGGTTCTCTACACAGCTTGACCCCCATCATACATCATACTTTTTCCACAGAATGCACCCAACATCGTATGGGTTGGTGAGAGATGTAGAGAAAATGAACTTTGGGCAGTGAAAATTTTGAACATACCCATGACAGATGAAAAAAGCTAGTACAGACACATAGCAGCTATGTACCAGTAGCCTCTATCACCTCAAGTCACATAACGCAATGAAGACGTCTGTGCACAACTCAAGCTTCTACCCGACAGAATAAAAATACATGAGAATGTACAAGAATAAATTGTCCTGCCAGGCCAAAATATAAGACCTCTGATCAACACATTTAAGGTTAACTTTCTTAAAAAAAAAAAAAAAAAAAAAAAAAAAAAAATTGAAGACATTTTTAAGTCTTAATTTTAGATATATGAATTTAAGACATCTTAAAGGATGCATGGACATTATGTACACAACTTTGTGTTGCTAGATCTCATAGTACCCAACAACACACCTTTAAGCTTGTTGTAAAATGGCAATGCAGAAAAGGGAAAAAACACTTTTCCCACAGCACTGTAAACCAAATTCAAGCAGAAATGTAAAAGTCAGTGGCATAGCCATTGCTGTAATCATCATCCAGCTTGTTTGGTTCCAAGAATCTGTTTGCACCAGCTGAAGACACACCATGATTTATCTCTATACGGATTATTGACTAAGACCAGGAACGGGTAAACACTGGCTGGCTAATGCTGCTGATGTTGACAGGACCGCGAAGCCCTTTAGATAAAAGCAGTTTACAGAGCTACACCGTAAATCACAGCTTCGTGTTTATATGCTGCTGAGAGAGCCACAAAGCATAGCACACAGATGGACCATTTCCTGCGTGACATTCTTTATGCAACAACGTACAAATTCAATGTAGTATCTGTCGTACTTAGATGCTTAAAGCCAAAACATCAGTACGATCGACAAGTTCAGCAGGGAAGATCGCAAGCTGTTTGAAATGAACGATTGGAACCTAGAAGGGTTTCAGAAATGATAGATGGAGGGTGAACCGGAGGGGGACTGTCAAGTCCAATGATGAGTCCGACGGGCGCCACAGAGAGCAGCTGTCAGGACAGAAATACAGGAGCAAAACAGCAGGGTGAAAGGGGAGACCCTGACACTCTCTGCTGGCCTCCATATGCAGATCGCTGCCCTGCTGAGAGAGCAAACAGGCAAGATGAAGGGGGGAGAATTACAAAATGACTGAAAATGTGACAGAGAAGGCAAACAGGGCAGAAAATGGAAGTCCTGCAAAAACACAAAGGAGAGGAGAATCAAATAAGAAGAAAATTAAGAGAGAAAATAAGAGGTGTGAAGCCTGAGGCTGAAGTCTTCAGCTGTGCTGTTCGTTAGGCAGAGTCAGTTTTCAAACAGAAAGTCTGAAAGATGTGGAATGGTATAAAGAAAGAATTAAACTAATGTCTGAGTTAGTGTGTGGGTAGTGGAAAAAAGGCAACAAAATAATTAAATATGTTGCTGGTTGGCTGAAGCCTCACTGAACTAGAGCTTTGGGATTCTTAAAAAAAGCAGACATGTTTGATAGTTTTTCTCATTTTCATTTAGACTCCATTAATCTGCCCTGGCTAATGTCTCTTTCATTAATTTAATCCCAAGTCGCTGTGTTTCTGATTATGCAATGTGCTTGACCACACAAGCAGCAGGAAAATGTGTCTGCATCATTTACTATACTTTCTGTCATTTTAGATTTTGTCACAGCTCACAAACAAACCTCTACGCCATTAGAATAATGAGGCGCATCACTATCAGGTTAATTAGTGAATGGGACTAAATGTGATGAGAGGCATAGTTTAGGGGGAGAGGAGCGAATGGTACGGTGGAGGTGGGGTGGGGTAAGGGTGGAGGGCCTAAAGCAGAGCCTGCAGAGCTGCATCTGGATGCTGGGAGAACACTAAAGAAAACCTCTGCTCCCTTGATTACCAGCAGGAAAGGAGGAGAAAAATATGAGTTATGTAACTAAAGCTTAAAAGGCGGTGGATAAAGATTAATTCTCACTGTGTAAATAATCTGTGAGCGGTTAACTAAAGAGCAGAAATCTCAGCTAATTTGTATTTTTAATATTTTTAGTGCTTATTGTCAGGAGAAATTGCCAACTGATCAGAGTCAGACGATTATGGGCTTCAATAGTCCTGACTCAGGAGCAGTGGGGCAGAAAAAATAATATTTCCCATCTTTTTTTGAGCATTGAATGCACCATACAGAACCACTACCAGCTTTCTCCCTCAACATTGTGCTGTGTTTACATTGTAACGCAGAAAAGACAAAGTTATGACGTTCTCAGCATCAGTAAGGTGTTTAAAAAGAAGTCAGAGGAAGAAAAGATTTAAGAAGCAGCATAAAGCAGCATTACATCATTTTTTATAATGAATATGTTTTTATAGGTATTTGTTAAAACTGTCACTATATTGTTACAGTATGTAACAATGTAACAGTATGTTAAGAGATTGAGATAGATCTCTCTCTCTCTCTCTACATACATATATATATATATATATAAATCTCCTTGGCCTCCTCCCTGAGCTGCTGTTGAGTCAGAATTCTTTGGATTTTTCAGTGGCCCAATTCTTCTTCCATAATTTCAGGTTCATTAGCAAGACACATTTAAAAAGAAAGGGAAGGAATAAACATTACCGGCCTGGAGGGGAAATCTTCGGTGTTGCACACAGCTGCACAAAGATGCATAATGTGCATAAATGCAGGCACTGAAGAGAACTACACACCACAATACACACAAATCACATCAGACCCTCTGCCTTCATCCAACTCTACTCACATCATTCCAGTTCTCCACATCCTTCTTAGTCATTTCCATGACTGTTCTCTTTAGCCTTCAACATCATCTACCAGAGACATCCACTGTCCTTCCCATCCATCCTAACCAAATAACTACAACCTGAAAATGTTTCAGCAAACCTCACTGCAAAAACACTACATCTTACAAAGTATTTTTTGTCTTGTTTATAGAATAAATATCTTGGTACACTTGAAACAAGACAAAAGTGAACATAAATGTAACTTTTCAGCAAGATATAGGAGCTTGTGTAAGTAAATAATGAATTTAAACTGATAAGTACCAGTTCGACTGGCAGATTATTTCACCTATAAGTATTGGTATTAAGGAATTAACTTAAAACAAGCTCTTATATTTTGCTGAAAAGTTACTTGTGAGCTACTGTTGTCTTATTTCAAGTATGCTAAGATATTTGCACGAGGAAGTAAACCCTAAATACTTGTAAGATTCTGTGTCTTTGCAGTGCTGCCAAACAACAGCTGCATTATGCCATCAGTAAGATTGAAGAAATGTTCCCCAAAGCGGCAGGCCAACACTGACTGCATAGATACGTGTCCACTAGATCAAAGCTCTGAGGCTCACCTGTGTCCTGGGAGTTGAGCACCTCCAGTGCGTGCATCATGGCACTGGCAAACACATTGGCGTCTTCCTTACTGCCGAAGTTGAGGCCGTAGACCTGTCGAGCATCCCGCCACTGGTGGAAGGTCTGTGTGGCCTGGTTGTATTTCAGCCCCTTGGGAATGGCACAGTTTATCACCACCTTTAGGCAGGGAGAGAGGAGGCAACATTCAGATTATGAGAAATAATTGATAGAAGAAGTTGCCATAGCAGGTTTTGTATGCAGTGGAGTGAAGTAGGAAGTTTCAAACTGGAGCAGATCAAGGTCAGGAAAACAAGCTGTAATGTTACTGGATGTTGCAACAGCAGTATAATGTGAATGGTGATGTTCATCCAACAATGTTAATGTCTTATTTTGGCCCACATATAGACACACAAGCTGTGTTTCCATTTATCATATAACCGGGCAAACATTTAGAAAATTTATTTGCTTAATGGAAACATGCAATTCAAAAAGAAAAATGTTTTTAATAAAAGCATCAGGATCAGGTCAGTTTTTCGGCCGTATCAAAATTGATGCATTTCGATTATTATTTGGTTAATTGAAAAAAAAAAAAAAAAAAAACAGATTATCCCTGCAGTGTTAAACAGAAAGTTCTGAGTTTTTCCACATTATTTTATTAGCATTATTTAGGTTAAGATGCATCCTTTGCTATGATCAGGTGTTCACTAAAGTGCTATGCTACTAATATATGCTAATTTAATAATAATAATGAAATTACTTATTAACATATTTTGTAATTTTAATATAGCATTAAAGAAGCTTTAGTGGTTAAATTGTGGCTAGAATGTGCCTTTTTATGTGGTTAATCATCAGAATAATTGATTACTAAAATAATGATTAGCTGGAGCCCTAACTTTATGGACTGTAAAGTTTTAATGATAAACATTTGTCCTTTACCCTGGTCTAAAATGAGACAAGTCCAAAGAAAGGAAATGTGAAATTCTGTTCGACACATCAATGGTATATGCTCACAGAAATCAGCTGTAATCAATGATCAGTCAGTGATAGTCAACTGTGCTGGACTTACAAATGCTGGACATCTAAAATGATATGGGTCTATATTCTCTATATTATGGAACACACACGCACACACACCGATTGCCATTTTAATAATCCCAGCCGTGACAGCAGAACTACAAACAGATTATATAGTATTTGATTTATCATCATAAATTCCTTAGTTTACAGTGTCATTGCTCTCTGACCTACACACACATGCACACATATGTGCTGTGATATTACCTCTGCTCTCACTACAAATAATTGAATTACTACTTTTGGTTAATGTTGGAAAAAATATCACAGGCTGTTCTTCTACTTTCTTAAATTATTGCAATTAATTTAAAATCAGAAAAAACACTGAATCAGCAGCAGATTGAATGTTTATATGCATATGAAGTCATATGACCATATCTCTTGAGCCCAGCAGATGGCTGCACCACTGACTTGTTACTCTCTGGCCTCCAGTTGAGTGCTGTTATGCACTTTGATTACAAATGATGATTGTGTAATACTCCAATAGCAGCAGATTGAAGGAATGTATGTGCCTCCAGTCGAACACAATCACTTACTACACTGAGCCGTGAAAGTGATCTCCTGCCCACATATGTGGTTCTTCCCAGGAGCTTACGCCTGTCGGTATTTACTGCTAAGGTTTTTATCACCACACTGATGAATGAAGTCACTTTGTAAAGCTGGAAGAAATGAATAGCAATGGGCCAGGCTGGCTGAAATGATAGCTTAATCATAGATTTTAAGAGGTGAAGTATTGCAAACAAATAGAGCATATGAACATGTCGGTATGGTAAGATATTTATCAAAAAAATGAAACCAGCCTGCATCCTGCATGACGGTACAGTTGGTATTCTTGCAGCAGGAAGGTTCTTTTTTTTTTTTTTAAAGAATTGTGATTTCAATACAGATTCATGTAACAATGATATCATTTACCTGGGTCAACACAGCCAAACTTAATTGCATCCTAAATTTAATTTAGCAAAAAAGACAACAACAACAACAAAAAAAAAACCTTAGCAACCTTGATGTGCTTTAAAAGTTGTGTACAGGAAAGGGAGTGTTTGTGAAGAGATAGAATAATTCTGAAAAGTAACCCAAAAGGTTTACTTTCACAAACCAAGAAAATCCATGAAAAATAGCAAAAACATAACCTCATCAGCCCTGTGGTGGAGAAGTATTTTTATACTGTGCATAATCAACAAAAATATTTTGTTGTAATATAACTTTTTCTTCAGCAATGCAGTATTTTCTGATTTGAGATGGTACATGGTATAAATATAAGGATATGTCATAGAACTAGATGCGTTTCCATTCATTTGTCAGAAATATTTTAAGCAAACTTAAAATATTTTTAAGTTTGCTTAAAAAAAAGAAAAAGCGAGTTAGGTGTGTTTCCATCTACTGGTTAGGAGCGAATCAAGAAGGCTAGTGGGAGCTCATAGACATTGAATAGAGCCCCTTTTCCACCGGCGCGCCCGGCTCGGCTCCGCTCGCTTTCCTTGTGTTTCCACCGGCCTTTTAAACCGGGCTGGCGCTGCTTTTTTAGGTCCTGCTTCAGAGCAGGGTCAGCAGAGCCCGGCTGGCCCTGGTGACGCAAGCTTCGCTGCTGTTCACTGATTGGCCGAGGGGGGGGACAGAAGTGCGAGGCAAGAGAGAAGA
>CAEGAF010187655.1:0-33068 GCA_903067075.1 Micropoecilia bifurca | reverse complement strand
CGTCCTGGTCGTGGAACACTGGACCAGCTCTACACCCTCAGCAGGGTCCTGGAGGGTGCATGGGAGTTCGCCCAACCGGTCTACATGTGTTTTGTGGACTTGGAGAAGGCGTTCGACCGTATCCCGAGGTGGGATTTTAGAGAGCAACACAACACGATAATCTAAAATGACAAGACATCTGAGTGGCGCCACCTATCAGTCTGGAGTGGAATGCAAAACCATTTCCATGGGTCTCCAGTAAAGCAGTTAGTTATTACTAGGTCTGTCACAATAACTAATTTTGCTGTACATCGGAAGTTATTGCAATAATCAATTACATTGTTGCCTTTTGAGACCATTTTCAAATAATATAGTGGTAATGGCGTAATAATGCAAGAACACATTCTCAAGGATCAAGAGACTTTTAAGTTCTAATCAAGATTTAACACTTGAACTGAAGGACATTTTCAATATTCAAAATAATAAGCAAAAAAAACAAAAACAAATAAAATTGATTATGGAGTCTCTGTAAACAAAAAAAATGGGGCCGGGTTGAGACTAAAACATCACACTGAAGACTTTTAACATCCAGTTTTTGGTAGAAAGACAGAAAATTGAAAAACAATTAATCATGCAAATGGAAATTATTGAGCTTGTTTTTAATTTATCATGTGATTAATTGATTTATTGCTCATATTGTGACAGGCCTAGTCATTACCTGCATCCATTTCCTATCGGAGAAAACATAGACCGAGGAGGAGCGCCTTCACAGGAGTGGCCAGCCTATTAAGATTATTCCAACAGCTCGTCATTGACTGATCCAGGAGGCCACAAAAGCACTTGCCTCACTTTATAATCAGCATCGGTGGATGAACAGTAAAAAGAGACGGACCGAGAAGGAAATTCAAGCCCTAAACTGCTGCTTGGAAAACTACCAAATTAAACATGGCGGCAATGTGTTTTCACCTGAGTTCCCCCACCAGGAAATCCTAAATTAGCATGTCTGGTAATCAGTCTGCAAAACTTCAAGCCCCGGCGCCTTATGCAGCAGGACAAGGAAGATTTCTCAAATTGAAGGTTTTGGAGAAGTCTGTACTCTAATTCGAATGGCAAACAGACTTTAAAAAGACAATTTGCAATTCTGCAAAGTGTTGACCAAGGGAGCGAAAAACACTTGTTGCCAGTTGGAAGTTGCTGCTGAACAACAAATTTATGAATACTTTTTAAAATATTTTATGTATTATTATTATTATTTTTATTTATTTATTTTTTAATTAAAGACCAGGTTGACTTGGGTAACGTTTACCCCTTACTAAATCTAAAAGCATTATTCGAATCCTGCAGTTTCTTTCAATTAAGGTTATCTTTGTCTGAGAATATATATAAAAAAAGAGACAAACTTGTAATTAAAAATTTTATAAAGTATCGAGTGTGACAGAAAAACAAAACCAGGAGAAATCAGTAAAGGCGGCTCAATCACTTTTTTTCTCACAGCACTGTGTACGAGTCTGCTCAAAGTGTGTGTCTGCGTACGTACATCTGCTTCACCCATTCACGAACCTGTGCGTCTCGTGTGTGTTTCTCTTTGTGTCAAACCAATGTGCAGAGCAGACAGCAGAAAATATGATCAAAGCTTCATCCAACAGACAAATGAACAGAGATGCCAAGCATGACTGCAGTTCGGTTGCGTCCACTGCATGAGTGGATAAACAATCACGCAACAGCTGGATAATCTCTCTTTATGCACAGCTGAATTGTTCTGGAGAGCTCTATGCCTCAACCAGCAGTCCTGCATGGCGGCTAAGACACCTCTGCGCTCAGCAACAATGAACAAGTTTAAGTCTGTCTGCTGTTTGTGTTTTCAGCCATGACACTTATGCTACTTCTCTAAGTCAATCTCTCTCTCTTGTTTTTAATTTCCATTCACAAACACTTGGATATACCAGGCTTTGGTAAGCACACTTGTTTCCAGAGTCAATTTGATTTAAATATCTTTTGGCAAAATGATCCCACGTAATCACTTGATTTCGTAATGAAAACTTTTTACTAACAGAATGCACCGTATCATGTTGAAATTGGACCCTGGTTTTCTCTCCCTCTGACAGACCCTCACTGCTCGAAAGGCAGGCATCTCGTTTGCTCTGGTGAACAGGTCAACCCTGAACAACGAGGAACTGGTGAGTATGCGGAAACCGCTGTTTTTCTGTCCATCTACCTTGTTGACAATGTGTTGATGTTTATGCACTCCATGGCCAGGTCCTCCATCTCTCACCAGGCAAGCAGAGGGCGGATTCAGAGTTGCTAGTTCAGCCAAAGAGCATTTTGTTTTTGCCTTATTAGAAAAAGACAGAGTAACTTGGGCACAGTGAAAACACACAAACAGATACAAAAACTATGTTTATTATTAATTGTTTTATTTTACTCATGTCTTTACAAAATAATTGACTTATTCCTGTACATACATGCTATATTGCTAAAGGTATTAAGACAGACTTTTAAATCAGCTCTCAGTAGCTCGAAGAGTTTGGGCATCAATAGCTGTGTGTCCATTGACCATATAATTGCGCAATTTGACATTTCAGAAATCTATTTACTTGATGGAAGCTCGGCCCTTTGGAAAAAAAATATTTTTTTGATAAAATGCTTTGTCTCAAGGATGAGGTGTTTAATTTTTTTGTCCTCATGAAAATAGTTTTTTTATGGCAAACCTGCAAATGAAACGCTTTTTTCACATGACCAACAACCGGATGTTGCCACTGTTGCAAACCACGAAGAAGACAATGAGAGAAAGTAGTCGGAACATTGCGGCGTTGTGTTTTTTAATTACTTAACATGTGGCTTTAACTGCATTTCTTATTTAATGAAAACTCTGCAATTGTGAAATTGTGTTTTTCCAACAATAGCAAAATACTGCGCAAAGTTTTTGCTCACATTTGTAATGAAAACACAACTATGCAAAGTTAGAATATCAGCTTTGCAGTGGGCTCATTGATGAAATTTCCTACCTCAGTCATTCACATAATTAACTGTAATGTGTATCATTAGAAAGTGGAAGAAATGAGGAAGATCAACAACTCAAGTAAAGGGTAGTCAGGAATGTCAGTGCGACTAGAAATTGTGGTTAATTTTGCTCTCTCATCAATGAAGTTACCAGGTCAGAGATGATTCTTTTATATTGCCACATGGCTGCACACCAGTCCACAAAACAAAGTCGATAAGGACAGATATGACCAAGTTTGGTGTGTGTCCATTGATCGTTGACCTCAACTAGACAGGATGAAGTTAAGTGGAGATGGAGAGAGTCGGGCCTTCTTGTTCAACATGCTAAACCTTGTTACAGCTGAAAAGGGAGACCTAACTTTATATAAAAGCCTGTGTATTGAGGACCGGACTGTCATTAAAGTTCATTTATTGGTAAAAGTCAGTGTCGCAGTGGTCTTGGCAATAAACCAATCGCTTTCTCTTTCTCTTGATCTGAGATAAATGCAGCAGTTCAACAAATTGGCTCCTGTAGCCAGCATTTCCTTCCATCTGCTGTGCTCTTAACAATTTGGCCGAATTCGTAAAATTAAATTAAAGCTCTGACATTTTATTTACACAATGCTCGGCGCTCAAAAAAACAAAAAAAAAACAAACTGTGCAGTGCGGGTGACTGAGCAATGGAGAAAGGGCAGAATGTCTCAGTCGATGGTGTGAGACACCTTTGTGTTGACCTCTAAAGCTATCTCAGCATTAATTGATTGCAATTCTTCCCTCCCTGAGGGAAAGATGGCGTAACAGGAGGCAAACAGCAGGAGAGCGAGCAGTTCCTCGGCGAGAGAAAGAAGCGCCCGGTTTTATATCCGCTGATGTGCAGCAAGCAGCTGGCTAAGCCTGAAAGATTACTAGATTTAAATGAGCTCGGCGCACACGCATGTCATCTTTTCAAGAGACCTCGATGTGGCCTTCCAATGGTGGAAACTGACTTGTGTGTGTGCATGTTTGTGTCCCACTTATGTGATCAACTTGTGAAACGTGGCCACCTTAACATCCTGCCGACTGACTCAGTAGAGATGTGACTCTTTCAACGTAGATCTGATTTTTGGGGTCACAGTTCGATTCAGAATAGGGCTGGACAATATGGCTGACCAACATATCACGATATGTCATATTAGTCGATATTGATAGTTATTGATTCATTTCTTTTGTTTTAAATAAATGAAATACTGCCAAACCTTTGGCATGACTTTTCCTGTTTTATCCATAGTTTTCACTCCAGGCCGTTGTGTTTTATTTATAAGTTGTGGCGAAACCGAAACAAGCTGTTGCTAGGTAACCAAACAGTGAATGAGTTGGTTGATGCCACCAACCTTGCTTATTAGCTCGCTGTGAAAGGTTGAACAGCTAACGTCCTTTCTCTGCCTACATCCCCCACAATGCTGTGCGGTTCTGGATCGGAGTTCAGTGAATATTATACATATTGGATATTGTATCAGATCTATTGTTTATCAATATTGATAACATGTCTGTTGTGATGTATTATGCAATTTTTAATTTGGAAACCGATTTTTCCAACTCAAATGGTCTGAAAATTCTGATTTAATGAAGTGACTGACAACAGAATGACAGTGTAAACAAAATAGCACATTTATATAAAACAATTACTTAATGTCAGAGTCAATCAAAATACTCACACGGGCCTCTACAGTGGCCAAGTGGATGCGACTTCCTGCACACTTTCAAATACAAGCCGCGAAGGCACACAACTAAATTAGATTTTTTTGAGCATTTTACAAACAATTCAAAACTCCCAGGACTAGGATTTACAATTTCCCTGCATCTCTGTTGCAAAGTCATAGTTGTCGGTGCGATAATAGCTGAGGAAGCAAAAACGATGTGCACTTCTCATCTGATGTTGTGGAAGAAGAAGGAAAAAAAGGCTGACTCTTGGTGATCTTTGGCGTCTGTGCTGTACTGCGAACTTGACATCTAGGGATTCTGATCGGGGCCACCGAGGGGAAGAGGTTTATAATTGGTCGAGGCGAACTGGCTTCCGAGAAAAGCTTTAGATTGTGTGCGCTCTCGGTAAGTAGGACAAGCAGATGTCAGAGTTTTTATCAGTTGCAATAAGTCCAGCAGAATGTTTCGAGCTGAGGGAATACACTCCACAGCACACCGCTTAATAGGAGGAGACGGGAAAGAGAGCGAGGAAAGGACAGAAATTAGGAGAGGAGGATAGAAAGCAGAGTAGGAAATGATGTGTCATCGTGACCCCCCTGGCTAGAGTTCCACTGCTCAGGCAGCCATGTTGAACAAACTGCCTTCCCTGGAGAAACGTTTGAATCTTTTCAGTCCTTTCTTCTTCCAGCTGCTTCTTCACTTTTGTGGCCTCATCTTCGATTTCTGTTCATATACTTTATATTGCAAAACGTGATTAAAATGTCTGTCATTATTTACGTGGGGTCGCGTCTGTTGGCAGTTTTGTGTTGTTTTTTTATCATGTTTCCGCTGCATCAGCTTTGTAGAGCAGAAGGGGACTATGTGCGTTGGGCCACAATAGCTCGGCCCGCGTGTCCGGTCCAGGTTCTGACGTGACCACAGCAGCCTTTTTAACAATGCCTGTCGACAAAAAAGAGAGGTCGTGTTTACCTGTCCGGACGAGGCTCTGACTCTCACGGAGTGTGGAAGGAAGCTGCGATCTGACAGAAGCCAACGAGTATCTGGGAATAAGACGTGATGTGCTCCTGTAAGTCTGTTCAGATATCATCAGACATCTTGTTAGCGGCAAAACGGACCAGGCTTAGTGGAGGATTCTGGCACGGGAAATCTTACCAAGTCGTCTTTTTTTTTCCTCTGTATGTGTAATGTGCTGAACAGGAAAAGGCATTGGCCAGAAGTTTTTACTTTTCATTAGGTGATCAGGATTTTGTGTCTGATGTCTGCTTTTAAAATTTTGTAAAGATTTCACCTGATCTGTTCTGAATTCTCATCAAGAGGTAAAATACAAGTGGATATAGGAATAGTATTTCCAATTTTTGTTTTCTTTTTAGCCATTTTGAACATTAGCGGCCATTAATTATCCATATTTGCACATTTATCAGTGAAAACTGTACTACATTATAATTTTCTAATATAACATCAAAGAGAATTAAGAGAAACATGTACAATGATACTTGGATTATGACAATAAAAATAGTCAAATAATGGCTATATTACAGTAAATGCATGTTTACGCAAACTACAATATCACTTCACCTTTGAAATTTAAAAGTTTAACGTCAGTCCAACTTATTTCTGTAGGTGAAAGATCCCAAACGTCTGTCCCTTTTACCAAGAAAAACAGCATTAGATGATCTTGTTGGTCTTCAGTTAAAAAAATAAATAATAATTTAGAAGCAAACCTAAGCCAAGGAGAAATTGATCACAAATTCAAAAGGCTAACACCGGTTAGTGTTGGGCTCCATAAAGTCTGCTAGCATTTCTACATCTGGTATCCCCCACAACAGACCGACTAAAAGCTCAAAACTGACAAAACAGAGACAGTCGTCTTGTTATCCGCTGAACATCTTGCTCTCATCTTGCTCTCCTGCGTTTTTAATGAACACAGACATATTGGACCTTCTTGCTGCAACGTTGCTACAACTGCGCCACCATTCAGTCGTCAACAAAGGCTTCTGCGCCAAAAACGTATTACCAGACTTCCAAACAGTCCATTCTGGTCAGCAGCTAATTTCTCTCTGCGTTGTAAGGCAAAGAGGGACAACAAAATAAAATAGTATGACTTGTGCTTAAAGAGGGGAAATTGCAAAAATAGTCAATGCCAAATAGGCTGCAACAGGATGAGGCGACTAGCACTGTCAGTGTAGTGGTGGACGAGGACAAATGGTAGTGAAATTGGAAAGGAAGACGGCAAGATTACATGTTTTTTTTTCTCTGTCGTGTTGCTCCTGGGCACAGGCTACAGCTGTTGACCACCTCTCACTGTGTTTGGTACGAATCTCCAGGGTTACCTCACAGGGTAACACGTCAGACTGGCACGTGCAATACTCTCCACGTATCTGCTGCACAGCTAGAGAGACAGAGCGAGTGAGAGGGATTGGGGAGAGAAAAATCACACCATCCGTACGGTGATCAGAGATGCATTAACACAGATCCGACGTTCACACACTGTCACCGAAGCAGTTGGTTTGCTGGTTGGAAATGACGGGCTGCTTAGCGGAACAGACATTTCATTGGGGCCAACAGAAATGGAGAGGGCTCCGTGATTTCCCAAACTCGTCAAAAATTGAATTCGCGCCTCGTTCACCCACAGGCGCTGTTGTTCGGTGCTACATTTGGTGAGTGGCAGTGCTCCCGAGCCGCGGCCCCCTGGTCTAACATATGCGCCTGCCTTGGCCGAATCCCTGACATCTGCTCGACTCTTTTACATCGGATTAAGTGCGGGAATCTCCCCGGTCTCCGTTTCATTAGAGGTTCTGATGCGTTGGGCCGTTTCTCTGTTGTGTCAGCGAAGCTATTCTGTGGTGTTGCTATGCCTTGGTAGCTGTGTCATTTAATCATCTCTGCAAGTGAGGATATTTCAAATTACATGTGTGTGTGTGTGTGTGTGTGTGTGTGTGTGTGTGTGTGTGTGTGTGTGTGTGTGTTTGTGTGTGTGTGTGTGTGTGCGCGCATGAACAGCATTTGTGCTGAAGTACAAAGGTGTTATTCAAGTGTCAAAGCGCTTGAAGGTGGAGGGTTGGTGGTTGAGCAGTCTACCTCAGTAGAAGTAAAAAATGAGCACCTTTCAGAGATTTATTCAACTTTCGTACATCTCTCACTCCCTCTCTTCCTCTTTTTTTATTCTTGCTCCCCCTCTCAGTTTATTGCTCACTTTTAAAAACTTTATTTACAACATCCATTGATTCAGCCTTCCGGAACTGGCAAGACTTTGTCCGTTTTCTGGTCCTGGTGGAAGGCGAGACTCCTGCAGAGACACATTCAATTTGAGGACAGGCTTCAGTTCTGGATATTTCTCTTTCTTTAGCCTTGAAGCCACTCAATGGAAACAAAGCCTGTGAACAAAATGTGCTGTGAATCTTGAGTAATATGTTGTAAGTAATCAGTCAAGAGATTTTTCAGGAGTCGCCCTATGAACCCCCTAATGGGATACGTTTGGGAAATTTGATTTGATTTGTTCCACACTTAGCATTAGACACAGATAACCTCAGTAAGTACACTCTAACCCTTTGCTTATTTAGGAGCAACACCAACCTGGAATGTTGTAAAAATATGATGGGCCCCTTAATCCTAATACCTGGTTGTGCCAATCTTGGCAGGAGGAACTGCCATTAAGTGTTGGCAGCAGCTGACATTGAGTCTTTCACGTCAGTGTGGATGACTTTTGCCCTGCTCTTCTTTGCTGAAAGTTTTATCTCAAGCACAAATAATTGCTTTTAGGTCTTGCCACAGCATCTCAGGTAAGACTTCGACTAGGACACTCAAATGTTTGTTTTGGGCCTGTTTGACTCACTTCTCTGGTCATTTTCTCTCAGTCTTTAGTTCTTATTGTTGAATCATGAACCCTAACCTTAACTGATATTAAGCTGTTGCTCCCAAATCATATCATAGAACGTCTTTTTTCCCCAGTTATCCAGATTTGTTTTCTTTTCTTAAATTCATTTTATGATCTGAAACATTTCACTTTGACACAAAAACAAAAATAAAATGAAATCTAGTGCCAAAGTGGACTTTGATCAGGATTTAAGTTTTAAGCTGCAGCACTGAGAAAGTAATATTTCTTTTAACTGAAGCTACTGAAGATATTTTTGTTTGTACTCCAACTACGACTTTATTGTTTAAAAATCTGTTTTCTTGGTGTTCATTTTGTTGTGTACTGATAAATACTGAGGGCTTCACAATATGCTGGACATCTCAGTTTAGCTACCACTTGCTTTATTAACTTCTGGAGGTTTTATGAAAAATATTTTCCCCAGCTCACTGTGCGACAGTAGTTTAATGACATCAGTCGAGTCCCTTCTCGTTTCTCGTGGCAACGGATCTTTTTTTAATCACCGCCGTCACTTCTTACTTTTTTCCCCCCTTCCGTTCTGTCGCTTTCAGAAACTGCATGTCTTCAAGAAAACCCTCCAGGCCTTGATCTACCCAATTTCCTCGACTACGCCCCACAATTTTGAGGTATGGACGGCGACCGCTCCCACCTACTGCCACGAGTGCGAAGGCCTGCTGTGGGGGATCGCCCGCCAGGGCATGCGCTGCTCGGAGTGCGGCGTCAAATGCCACGAGAAGTGCCAGGACCTGCTCAATGCGGATTGTTTACAACGTAAGAGAGCACTGCAATCCACACTGCAACAATTCCAAAGTCTCTGGCAAAGCTTGCTTGGTTTCATGCAAACTAATTTCAAAGCTGTTCTAGTTAAGAAGCCAGTCTTACACTTTTTATTGGCAAGTTCATAATCACACAGGAATATTTTCTCCTTAATTTAGAGATTTTGATTCTGTACAGTTTACAGACTTGGATAATGATGGAAAAAATAATTAATCATCAATAAATTCCTGATACTCTATCTCATGATGATGCTTGAGTGAGTCACCGAGATGCATTTATCAGTTTTGTGGCTAATTTCTGCTCTATAAAGCCATTAATTGATTATAAAAGAATGTAAAGTAGAAATGTAAAGTAGAAAGTAGAATGAAATAAGTAGTCTTTGAAAAGAGCAGAAGAAATCTTATGTTTTCAGAACAATATTTGTTGTTAATGTGTTGCTAGGAGATGAGCGTGTTTTTTTTGGTAACCAAGTGCCACGAAGTAAACATTTTACTTTTGCAAAAGTAAAAATCAGACACAGTGCATTAAGTTTTCTACTTTGTAGTACACTAAACATCCACCAGCAATATGCTCTTGATCACTAACAGTCTTCTGATCTTAATCAGGAGTTTGTTAACCCACCAACTCCCTACATCTACTGGGTGGCGCAAGTTGCTATAATAGATAGTAGCCACACAGTCTCACCTGCTAGAAGGAAACAAACACACCCAGTACAACGCTTTCATTCTATTGGGTGAGAGGTTGCCAGGCGACTGTGCCAGTAGGCGTTTCCAAAAGCCAGCAGAGTGCGAGCAGAGACTAAGTGTGAGTGCGAGGAGAAGTTTTGAGTACAAGTGTCACAAGTTTTGAGAACAAAAAACATGAAATCCTGCTTTCCAACTGAAAATGTGTGCTCTTATAACAAAAAATTACAGCAAAAAAATATATATAAAAATCCCACTTATACATGGTGCATTTGTGTCACTGTGTTAGCCACTCTGCTCATTACAGCATCCAATCAGCTTTGTCTGTAACACACTCCCTTGTTATTACCGGGTAGAACGCTACCCGCTAAGAACAATGTGACTCTTTGGGATGGTCCCCTCAGCAACACTCGCACGCTCTAAGTGGATTATCTACGCCCTGGCTGTTCTAAAACTCTGTGTTTCAGAACACTTTCATAAACGTACAGAAATGCCATTTGTAGTTTGAACTGTGAGTTATCTTCAATCTGTGCTCATTACCACACAGCAGATAGATAACACTCTTATCAGATATTAGTAAGAGGCCATTGTTACATGTGCCTCCTTTGTCACACAGACAGATAAAAAAAATCATTTTGGATCTGATAAACATGCCGGAACTAACATGCACTTTGTGCACAGATCTGATTGCTGAGAAAGTAAAAAAAAGGAAAAACTAACTAACACTATGCATTAGATCTTGTCCTCAACCAAATCTTTTGGACCAATTTTTAGGGGCTGTGGAGAAAAGTTCCAAGCATGGGGCAGAAGACAAGACTCAAAATATCATCATGGCTATGAAGGAGCGTATGAAGATCAGGGAGAAGAACCGCCCGGAGGTGTTTGAGGTGATCCAGGAGATGTTCCACGTTTCCAAAGAAGAATTTACTTCCCATCTGAAGACGGCCAAGCAGGCTGTGCTGGACGGGACCTCCAAGTGGTCTGCCAAAATCACCATAACAGGTGGGGCCTGCTTTCTTAAGACAATGCACAAATATCTGCCAGTGTTTGGTAATTTAGTAATACATGCAGTCAACAGAAAAGTGAGGTGTATTTGTACCGATAGACTACCAACAGTGATCTGAAATGGAAAATGTTTTCATTCTGATTGATTTTAATTTCCAATGAATCCCTGTCCCCTTGGTCATGAACCTCTAACACAATATCACCAAGTTCTATGCACATTTAATTAGAGTTTGACTTGGTTGTTTTGCAGAGGGGGTAAAAAAAAAAAAAAAAAAAAAAATTGTATCGATGAAGGTTATTGTTGTGCTCAAGATTTATTGGTCCTCTCTGTCTTTTTGTGGAACCTGTAGAAGCACAGGATGCACGATCCGTACCGACAGCACTTATTTATTTATTTACATATATGTATAGCTGTGATTTAAAGAAAAAAAGACACAAAGTAAGCAGTGGGAAGGTTTATCAAGTTGTCTTTGTGTATGCCAAATCTTAAGTGGTTGTATGTTAATTACAGAACAGGCTGCCATAAAAATAGCTATCTTAATCAATGAGAGTCTGCTTGTGTCAAAACAATTTAATTACTTTTTATTCATGCTTTACGTAGAGTCCGGTTTTATTTTTGAATATTTATTCAGCTTCTTCATGAAAACAATACCACCTACTGAAATGTAAAGGTGGCAAATTAACCAGAGAAACTAAAAACCCAATTTTATCAATTAATAATTGAGAAAAGCATATTATAGTAAATGTTTCTGTTTTTTAACCTTACTAACATCAAGAGTTAGCAGAGTTCATGTTTGCATAGACTACAAGTAGCAATTTTACATTCAGATTGTTTATTTATGAGTTTATTTTATCTGTTGCTGATGGTTGTCTTTAAATTATTAACATCACTTATTGATTCTTGATCCACCTGTAATACAAGTTTTGCTTCCATGCTTTACTTTACTTTAGGTATCATAACTTTGTTTTAAACAGGCAGCCTCAGTACTTATTGCTTTCAGAAATCATTTTATTAAAACAAGCAAACAAACAAACAAACAAACAAAAAACTGCTTTTTCCATCCAAAACGGTTCAGTAGGTGCTTCTAGGTTTAATTTAGTGATTCAGTGAGATGTTCATGTTTGGATTTCATAGTCAAGGATCGCTTGTGGTCATTTAAATGAGCGACTTTGAACACATGCACTTCCTCATTTGCCGCCTGCTGTGGGACGGATGAAATCCCAACACAAAAACTCTTGAATTCAGATGAAGTAGCCACTGACCATTAGTTCAGCATTTAGTTTGATAGTGTGAAACGTCCTAACACCTTACTGCACTGGACTCGCTGTTCTTTCAGGAGGCATTTGATTTTGAGATTTCCTGAAGCAAGCAGGCCACAGACCCCCATCCCACTAGATCCTACCCCCCAGCCCCCTCCTCCACACTCCCAACTCCTGTCAGCTTTTGTGCTGAATGATATATATATGTACCTTGAATAATTTAGTCGGTGACTTATGCATATTTAATGCTGCAGTGTCCTTTTTCCCTTTTATGGTGCTTGTGAAATACTACAGTCTTTCTGTCTCTGCACCTACTAGTTTGAATCACTGCCCTTTATTTGGAGCCAGGAACCAACTCAGCAGTAAGCGCTCTGTAGCAGAGGGAACTCACACACTGGCCAGAATCTGCTTACAGCTTAGATTTAAGAAAAGGATTACAAATAACATTATGAATGAATGTGTAATTATTGAATCGAGGGCTAAAGTGTAGTGATGGGTAGATGAGGCGTCATGTATCATTTCAACACAGCAAAACTGTGTCGATTCTGTGTCGATACTGTGTCACTCAATACTGATACTTGCTGGACATTAAAAATTCCTACAGGCAACGTAGAAATTTGATGACCTATACAATAAGATTTAAGTCTTTGTATTTTATTGAATATTATATATTATGTCATATCTTCAGTTTAATTTAAAATATATTTGATATACAGTCAATAAATAATGTGAACATGTACCATAAAGTGAACATTTAAGTGAATGTGTTTGAAAAGAGGATGAATGGACCGTTTCTTTTTCCACAATTTTTTTTAATACAAAATAGTTTTAGAAACAACAAAAATGAAAACAAATTTATTTTCCAATATGAGATCAAAATGGTCCCACACTGTGGAAACCTTTCCTTTGAAGCTGCTCCAGAGTTGACGCTGTTCTGTGAAAAATCAAGAGTTTGTTTGGCAAATGCATTTGACAGATTGACAGATTCGCTTCCTTATAAACACAGTTTGGCGCGTTAATGTCATTTCGAAACAGTTCCTGTATCGGTCACATGACTTCCTGAAACCAATACGCGCACCGACACGGGTTTTGGTCTATGGGCTTGACACATGCGCCGACGCATCGGTGTTGTTGGACCCATCACTACCAAAGTATATTTATTTTGCATGCGGTAAAGCACTGGTGTTCTTTTTAGTCCATGTTTTCTTTATGTTTCTGCTTTATGTCTGAGTTTCCCTGACTTGAAATGTTCACTATAAAGATTATTCACCCTTTTTGGATAGTCCCTTTTATGAATTTTAAAAATAAGTCATGATCATGATAATTTAGTTTTTCTGACAAAAAATATTGCAAAAATCAAACTAGATGACACAAGTTAAAACAGATTTCTACAAAATATTGATGGTTTAATAAAAAATATGTTGCATAAAATAAGCGATGCTCACTCTTTAGTCTGAGATTTGGCCACTAGAACATCCACCTTGATGCCAAAGTTTTGAAATCAGGGAACATTTCCCCCCAATTGAAGTGAATAGTTTTCAAATGTGTCGTGTTTGCTTGCGTCAGAGAGCTTTACAATAACATTCTTGTTATCAGAGATATCCACTATTGTATTCCAAATAATAATAATAATAATAATAAATGCCCTGGTATCACTGGAAATCAGCCTGAGTGTTACATAAACAACCCAAATGTGCAACTCTTCCCCTTCTGCTTTCTGGTAGACTGATTATTGTATGTGGGTCACAAAGATGTGAATTGTAGGTCAGTAAGGCACAGCTGGCTCGCTAAAAGTCCGGCTTGATTTAAGCAACACATTCCATGTGCAAGCGCATCTCGGTAAATTTGTTCATTCGCTAGATTGTTTCAGTAGCTCAAGTCAAATTCATATGGATTCATTTCACACAGGGATATATTTCAGTAGTTTATTATAAATTTCGATAGCAAGGCTTACAGGTGTTGAAAATCAAAAAAAGTTTAGTTTCTCAAGAAATGTGATTGATTGCATAAGACCGATGAAAAAATACAGTTTGTTTGTTGTGGTTAAGTCGGTTCCGTGGCCAATCAAATTCATGGAAGCAGGTGTTGGTACTGTAGCAATGAGAAAAGGTCCCAAATCCTGCTGGAATATCAAATCCATACTTCATTTTATGGAAGTGCTTCGTGAATCTAACCCAAACTCTTGTGTAGTTGTTTTTCTTCACAGTCCTCACCTGCTGTCCTCACATTTTACTTTGTCACACTTTTTATCTTCCTCTCAACATTTTATTGATTTGCTTAGATTTTGTTCTGTGTATTAGGGCTCAGAATCGTACAACTGGGCTTGATGATGGCGGTCTTTAAAATCAAATAAATTAACTTTGAGATTGATCCTAAAATGTATTTTTGTAGGTATTCCACATAATTGTGTTCTATATGAATATTTCCATATTAAAAGTACTTTTTTTCATATGGTATTTTTAAGACCCTTAATTGTGTGTTTTCATTAGCTTAATCCCCAGACCTAACAGGAAAACACACCAATAACTTACAACTCTGTGGAATGAAGCTATACAATACATGAGTTTTACATTGTGGACTGGATGATAATAGGATGATGATCTTATTTTTTTATATGGAAATACATGCTGGTCCACTGAGTAAGGTGAGCGGCTGATCTCAGCTGAGCCGTTTGAAGCTCTGAGGTCAGTAACTGTATCAGAAATGAAATTGGTATGACAACAAACTGAAATGATGCTGTTGTGGAAAACAAAAGGATTATTGTTGCTTCTCTTGGGGGAATTATTAAACCAAGCTGCATGTGTTAGAACGGGGAAAAAAACGGTCTACAAATACTTTACAGTGTCATCTCCAGCTTGCTGTAAATTGTCAGCATTCTGTCCAATATCTACATTCTAGCACACAAAGGAAGAAAGCGTTTCACATAAAATGGCTGTTTCTGTCAGAAGAATCTCGTCTCTCGAGTTTTATGTAAAAATCACACACCACTGGCAACTGTGTGAAATTTAAATCCCGCTGAAGGATGGTCAACACTGTAACTTTTTATTAGAAAGTCTGGAGAGGGAAAAAAATCACGGCGCCTTAGAGCGCTTCTATTGTTTTATCTTCACCATCTCCGGTTTTATACGTCTCATCCTTCTCTGGAAGGAAATAACAGCCCCGGTTCCTCTACGTCGTCCCTTTGTTTACGACTTTACAAATGATTTCCTGAAGACTTGGTTAAATTCTACATCTGCGATGTCACTGGCATGAAAAGATGTTACGACGCTTCACATAACGTATTGACACGATGTCTTCCTGTCTGGTGTTCAGTCATGTGTGCGCAGGGATTACAGGCCAAGGATAAGACGGGATCCAGTGACCCATATGTCACGGTCCAGGTGGGGAAGACCAAACGCAGAACCAAGACCATCTTCGGCAACCTCAATCCCGTCTGGGATGAGAAGTTCCACTTGTGAGTGCTTTTTAATAACGCGACATTTCTGTTTTTGTGGACCTGGAGTCGTTCGCAAACAAGTTATTTCCTCTTTCCTGATTAACCAGCAGAGAGACGCCGCATGCCAGCTGTGGTTTTAGAAATTCAGGGGGTTTTTTCCTGTTGGTTTGCTGCTGCTGCTTCTGTTGTTCAGTGCAATGCTGTGGCCCCCAGGGGTTCCCAATGCAGTGCCCCTCCAAAGAGCATTAGTTTCTGGTTGGGGAACCCCACAGACAATGGTCAGTGTTAATATGTACATAAACATCAACTTCTAGAATGTTTTCCTTGAATTTTATTAACTATTTAATAACATTTTCTTGTAGCACGAAAGCTGCCTTATACCTTCTGATTTTAGTCAGCCAGGCACTGTTAGGTGTTTTTATTTTTTCACAACTGCAGGACAGTGAATCTGATAAATCTGACGGGCATCCAATCAGAAAGATGAGGATGTTAAATAATATTTAAATTCTGGTAAATATGGTAAATCATATTTAAGTTATTTTAATGCATATTTTATAGTAATACCATATTAAAAAAACTGATAAGATTCTGTGCAAAAAGAAAAAAAATGTGTTTTAAAAAATGATGAATTACATTTTTTGAGTTTTGAATAATTTTTTGCTCATTTCTTCCCTCCATCTTCCTGAGCTCCCCCTGGTTGCCCTCCAGGGGGCTGCAGCCCCCACTTTGAAAAACTCTGCTGGAGTCCAGACTGAAACAAAAAGATCCCTGACCAAGTATTTTTCAGGCTTATAGATATGCAGAATGTTTTTGTTGGTGAATATCTCCTTATTAAAAATCATTTTATTTTATTCCTTATTTGATCATTTTCTCAGAAGCTGAAGTTGGAATGTTCATCAACTGTTAGCAAGAATCATTTAAAAGAATAGAAAACATAGTTTGAATGAAAATGTATTGAAAAAATAGAGAAAATAAAAATCAATCATTTTGTTATTTATTTAGAAAAGCCTGCAGTAGACGCAGAAGCGTTATTACGTCCCGTTCGTTATTTGTTGTGTTTTACTTTTTCTCCCCATAGCAACCTGAATGTGTTGCTGGGTTTTCTTGCTCATCTGAAAGAAACTGGGTTCTAATTAACAACTGGTGTGCAAGTTTCTAGGAAACAACTTTGAAATTTCTCTTCATCCCCTAACAAGAGGCTTTGGCTTCACTTCCAAAAGGGTTGCCATGGTTACCTTAGCGCATGTTGCTAATTGTTATTATTTTTTTCTTTTCAGGATCTTCTTCATGATTACCTAAATCATGAGCACAGCATTGATAGCTTCTCTCCTTTGGGTCTGTTCCAGCACTAATATTAACACTTTAAAGCAAAGCAGCAAGGCCGGGTTGGTCTAGACAGGTGCAAGAAAACCGCAGGCGATGCCAGGGCTTTGTTTTGAATGTCTTCATTAGGACGTCGTTTGTTTCCATTTGCTTTTTCTTTTCCTTTTTTTTTTTTTATTTAGCGTAACAATGAACTCTTTCCCACAATGAGCCTACTGGGTATGTATTTGTCTTACGAGACAGTGGAATTATTTCTCTTTTATCACAGTGGCCGACTTTAATATTAATTTAAAATTAATGCGAGGCTCCTCGATGCCTTCTTCTAATGCAGTTGGTCAGTAAAGCAGCATCTGTTACAACAAATAATTTGTGTACCACGGAGATTTTCTGAATGTTTTGTGTTTGCAGGCTAGACTCCATGCATGTAAAAAGACTCCTGTGGTGGCTCCAATAAAACGCTTTTCCTTTACTACAGGGATGCAGATTAATAGAGCGATACATTACTGTGTGCTTAGCAGAGTCTCAGGCCCCAGTGCAGCAGCAGCAAGCAGCCTGTGCTTCTCCTAGAAAGAGATTGGTTAAAATAAAGCCAGTGACAGTCAGAGGTGGGTTAGACGACCCAGAAATTGTACTCAAAGCAAAATGTAGCCGTCTGGGAAATGACTCAAGTAAGACTAAAGAAGTGTTTGGTAAAAAAGTCTATATTCAAGTACTGAGTAACTGATGAAATTACCAATCATTTAACATTTAAAAATTACATCATCAGATGGACCAAAACATAAAGTTAAGTGGAAAAATTGGTATCTATAAGGACAGGCAAGGGGGCGGGGCTAATGACTGGGCCCTTTATACCCAAAATAACAAAGCTCGTAAAAACATTTTTTTGTAAAGTACTAATAAAAGCCATTCATATTTGTTGTAAAAATACTCCAGCCTACCTAGTTTACAATTCGTTCCTAAGTATCTGATGACGACGTTGTGGATGGTTGGTGACGTGTTTTACCCAGAATACACTTGGAGACAATATCGACGATCAATATGTAAATTTGTATGTCATAAAGTTAAATGTAAGAATAGAAATAAAGCCAGTCATGTCGCACAACATTTTATTCAATATTTTACACCCATTATGTCTCTAAAATAAGTCGGCCATTAACTGCAGGTGTGTGTCGTATCTGGTCATGCTTGTCCCTTCATTCAGTGGCTAGAGAATCCAAAAATATTACTCAAGTAAGGGACCAAATTTGATTAAAAAACTTTTTATTCTTTTTACCTACACACAAAATGCTTTCTGTGGCAGAAAACAGGCTCTTCATATGACCAGATCCTACAGTTATTCTGCTGTATCTCTCTGGAGACATGGTACATTTGGTTTGCAAAGCAGAACTGAAAAAATAAATAAATAAATAGAGAAATAAACTAAGGGTATTGTAAGTAATGTTTTGTAATCATTACTTACAAAGGCATCAGTGTCAGTCAGTGTCTGAACCTAAACATGCGATTTAGCTATTACGGCCTTGCTCTGTTGGTTAAACCGACCTGAAAAACTTTGACCCTCAGTGGCGTTTCTGTTGCTATGATTGCGATTCAGCTAATCCGGTGAAATCATCTTCTGACCCGCAGCGAATGCCACAACGCTACCGACCGCATAAAGGTTCGCGTTTGGGATGAAGATGACGACATCAAGTCCCGAGTGAAGCAACATTTCAAGCGTGAGTCAGATGACTTCCTGGGCCAGACCATCATCGAGGTTCGCACGCTCAGCGGAGAGATGGATGTTTGGTACAATCTGGGTATGCTGCCTTTTAATCTGACGAACCAATTGTTTTTGAGTTGTGTGTCATAGCTGACATTATGATGACGTGTTGTTTTTCCATTCGATTAAAAGTTCACTAACATCAGGAGACATTCTGTTCATTACAATTCTAAATACTGGATTTGAGAAAAAAAGGGAGATCTTTTTTATTTAATAGAAAACAAAGTGACAATACAAACTCAATTTGACTCAATTTTTCTATTTAGCTTTAGCTTTACAATTTCCTAGAAAACTGTAAAAATTAGAATATTATCAAAAAGTGATTTGGGGAGAAAAGTTGAAATCATATAAAGATTCAAATTTCACAAAAATTTGAATCTACATATGAGCTTTTATATCTACGCTAAAATTCAATTTCTATAAAATCATGAATTACTTGTGACCAACAAGAACATCGTTTAATACAAAAGTGTAATAAAAAATAAGTTGTTTTTTAAATTTTTAAATTTTTTTGCATGATTTACTGTTATGGGGGAAACCTATTGATATGAGGCTTGACAAGCAGACAGTCATTGATGGCCTCCATAAGTAAGGCTGTTTATAGGATGACGTATGAGCACGGAAAGTTGAGTGGAAGAAAAAAATAAGTAGAAAATGGTGCACAAGAACAGAAATAACTTGAGCCTTGAGGGGATTGTTGTAGAAAAAAATGACCTACAAGATTTCAGGAGAAACATACAAGTAAAAACTTTAAGATCCATTAAGACACACACACACACACGCACACACACACACGTGCACACACGTGCGCAAACACAAGTGTAACTTTGAAATGCCTGGTGTTAATCCACTCCTGATGGAGAGACCAAGCTACTTCAGATCCAGCGAAAAGTTTCCAGTTTATTGCAGGAGCTTCCCCAACACCTCAGCAGAGCCACAGGCTGATGGCCTCCATATGTCCCACACCTCATTAGAGCAGCAATTCATGCAAAAGATCAGAATAACGAGTTCATAACACTCTGCAGTGCATGCACATCCTGTTCAGTGGGAGAATGTGTCTGTTTTCAAACTGTTCTGTTTGTCTTATGTGGTGTTCTAAAGCTTAAAGAGGAGGAGCAGTTTACATCTGTCAGTGTGTGGCGAGCGAACAAGATCTGTCTGAATCGAGTCGGTAAAATGAAAAAATTTTTCAGTGCTATTGGGCCGTATGGAGATGCTGCTAATCGCTGTTCGGGCGTCAGAGCCTGTCACAATGATCCATTAATCAATTAATCGCATAAGTTAAAACAAATTCAATAATTTCCATTGGCATGATTTGTCGTTTATCTCTTTTTCTACCAAAAACTGGAGGATAAAAGTTTTTACTTTTAATGTTTTGGTCTCAATTGGCTCCTTTTTTGTGAAGGACATTTTTGTTGACAAAGACTTCAAAATCCATGTTATTTGTTGTTGCGTTCATTTATTTTGTATATTTAAAATGTGTTCCAGACATAAAATTAAAACTTTTTTAATCTTTGAGAATATGTTCTTGTGTTATTATTACGCTATTACCATTACATTACTTAAAAATAAATTATCTCAAAAACAACAATATTATCGTTTATCAGAATAAGGTCTGGAACAATCTATCGTCCAACAGAATTTGTTATCTTCACAGGCCTGGTCACACGTCTTTCACGTGACACATGCATGAGGTCAAACGCCATCATAATGAATTCTTCCACTTCCATTAAAGTCCAATGACTGGCGGCCGTCTCTCTTTGTTTGCCTCTCTGGCTAAAAGGAAGCAATTTGTGGCAGCAGTGACCCCTGGCCGCCACCGCCGCTGAGCGCCTTTTTAAACGTTCACAGCGAATGTTTAAACAGGAAGCTGCTGCCCTCCTCTCTGAGCCTCTTGAGCCCCTCTTCAATCTGGATATTTGTTTTTTTTTTTTGCATTTGAAGCTCTGTTCGCTGTCACTTTGTCGTGATGTTATGTTTCACTTTCCTGACTCTTGACTAACTATCTCCAGAGGAAATTTGGCCCATTAGACAAGGAGAAGATCTGAGGGCTGATTCAAGCCCCCGCAGTTGTGAGAACGTTGCTTGTTTAAGGGCTTCGTTTGTGCATGGTGTGTGTGTGTGTGTGTGTGTGTGTGTGTGTGTGTGTGTGTGTGTGTGTGTGTGTGTGTGTGTGTGTGTGTGTTTTCTTCTACGCTTTCCGAAACACAAAGTGTTTGTAGATTTTAAAGCTGTGAAGTTGTGAGTAGCGATGTCTCTTATGGCTATCAGCTTGTGATGACACTGTTTTAGTTTTTTTCTAGCATGTTAAAGAACTTTTACATTGTGACATTGAGAGATTTGGATTTTAATCTCTTAGTCCTTTGCATATCTTGTTTTTTTATGTTGGGAAGGACAGTTTAAAATCACTTCTCCGACCCGAGACATTTGCTGGCCTGTTTTCCATATAAAATGCGGTTTTTACTGTAGGACTTTAGAGGACTCTTGTCTTGATCTACCATCTCCAAGTTCACAAAAATGTAAAAAAACCATGAAAAGACAAACAGCTAAGTGGAAGCCTGTTTCAGAAAATGGTAAAAATGCTGTCAGATGGTGTCGGCCATTTTCCTTTCTCATTTATTTTACACCCAATGTTTGTTTTATTGGTTATATTTCTGTTCCATGTAGGATGTTTTGCATTGCACATTTGTCAAACAGCACCTACGTTAGAAAAAAAAATTATTCAGAGCCAATTATCATAATTTTCTACAATCAGTTGTCTTCAATTAAGCTACATATCAAAGGACCAATTGAGACTTCAGCAACAGTTTCAATTAGTAATAATTAAATACTTATTTATTACCGAATGCACCACTGCTGTTTTGTTAACACCTACAAACATAATGACAAATCAAAAATCTTATTTCTTAATCCACTGAGTCTGTTTAAATAAATCTTTTTTTTTTGTAAATAATGTCTTCCAGCAGGTTGATTAAATTGGTTTATTGCTTTAGAGTTAATAAGTCCCAAAAACAGATCAGAACCAACACAAAGGGCAGTAGAGTATTATGCAGAATATCCAGCATAATAATAGAAACACAGATACAGAAGTGGTGCTTGTGTTGCCTCTGTCCCATTGCCATCACTGTTAGGTTTTTTTTGTAGGGCAGCTCTGCGTTCACAGGTTTACATATTTCAGAATTTTTCACTGGAACGTAGCTCAAAATTATTAATGGAAGATTTGCCTATTTTTTAATGTTTGTCATAGAGCATATGCAAAATAATTTTTTAAAATGCAGCTCAAGAAGAAGAAATACCGGAGTGCAATGCCGCTTGACACGCTATTGGCTGGTGCTTGCAAAGCAGTCGGCCATTTTCCTTGAAGCCGATTGGTTTTAGTCTCTAACTTTAAGACTTTAGATGATAGGTTATGTGATAGTGTTAAGACTGTTTCCATGTTGCATATTAATGCATATTTAAACTCGGTGACGCGCTGCATGGTGTGGTGGTAGAGCGAGCGCCACACATACAGAAACTAGTCAATGCGGCCGTCCTGGGTTCAGTTCCCAACCTCACTGCATGTCTTTCCAACTCAAGAGGATTTCAACTGACGTTCCCCGTCTTTCTCACATGTAATAGATAAGAGGACCGACAAGTCAGCAGTGTCTGGTGCCATCAGACTCAAGATCAGTGTTGAAATGAAAGGGGAGGAGAACGTGGCGCCCCCTCATGGCCAGTACACGTGTCTACATGAGGTAAGTGGCAGAAGTGATTTTGTTTCTACCAACTTTTGAGCTCTTGCTCCGATTCAGTCGCTGTCGATGCTTAGCTGGGCCTGGGCTGAGATGAGATCCCTGCAAAAACACAACATTTGACCAAGTATTTTTTATCTAGTTTCTAGTGTAAATATCTGAGCACACCTGAAATGGACTGAAGTAAAATTTCAGTAAGATTTAGGAGGTTGTTCTAAATAAATATTTTTGTAATGTTGTTGTTTTAAACAGTACTGGTTCCACTGGAAGATGTTCCCCTAACAATAAGACTACTTCCCCATAAGTGAAATGATCTACCAGTGGAACTAGCAGTTTTTTAAAATTCATATAAAGGAATTATTGACTTAAAACAAGCTAAAATAGCTTACCAAAAAGTTATTTGCAAGTTAGTTTTGTTCTATGTCATGTTTACTGAGATATTTGGCTAAAAATTAAACATGAAACATTTTTCCAAGTAAGCTACATCTACAATATTAAACTTCTTTCTTTAAAATAAATATACCAAAAACAACAACTATTGATGTTGCTCCTGAAATAATATCTTTACTATTACAGTTTTGACAATATCTGACATTTGTTTTTATTTTAATATCGACACATAGACTTATGCAAAGACATAGAAAGTAGTTACCTAGTTACATAGTTTGTGATTTCTGCCGAAAAATATTTCCATATAGCAAAACTTACTTTCCTCATCTTTCTTGTAAATGAGGGAGAAGAACAGCAACCCTCTCTTCAGCCAGCTGACTGGCAGTGCGCATTAACATTTCGGTTGTTTTGAAATGGTAGCGCTGTAAAACCTCGTAACTGGCCCACGCCCAAACGTGGCCCAGCATTGAAAACCGTGTTGCAAAAAAATCCATCTTTTAAGTTTCAAATCTCTCATTTTTGTTGTTGTTTTCTCCTCAACAGAACCTGTTCCACTACCTGACAGAAGTGAAGAGCAGCGGCGTGGTGAAGATCCCGCAGGTGAAAGGGGACGACGCGTGGAAGGTCTACTTTGACGACGTGTCCCAGGAGATAGTGGACGAATTTGCCATGAGATACGGGGTGGAGTCCATCTATCAGGCTATGACGTTAGTACCTCCCGGATCTATGGCCTTTTACCTCATCAATCCGTCATTGTCTCATCGGGCAAAGTGGAGGGGAGCGTGGGACGTTGGGAGGAGAGCAGAAGGAACAGAGGAGCTGTAAAGATGTCTCCTCAGCAGAATCGGAGCAGGGAGAGACAATCGAGCTCCTCCGTCCGTTTGATTGATTAGTTGTTGGTTAGTAGAGGAGGGGGAAAAACTTCAAACCGGCCCCTGGTCGCATTGATCACTGGAGCCCGTTAACGGCCTCGTTTCCCCCTCTGGCTGTCTCTCTGATCCAGCGTTACCTTGGCCTTCCATAAATTTACTTTTTTTTCTTCCATTCCCACGCACAAACACAAAGAGACATGAAAAGCTCTACTTTAAGAAATAAATTATAGCTAAGCTAACTATTGATCAATAGCTAACTATATTACATTATACTACATGTAATGATTTTGTTGAAGTAATACGTTGATGCCGTCATACATTTACCTCAATTTCTAGTGATTCATTTTGATTTTTTTTTTCTTTTTTGATTCTTTTTTTTCGCAGAGCCAAACTTTTCAAAGTTTGGCTCTGCGATCTGTAATGTGTTTTGACCATTTACTCATCTGTACAATTAAGTTGCTGCTAAAAGTTGTTAATTTAGAAGCAATCCTTTATTTTCAGACCACTGATCAGAACAGCACTGGAAGCATTTAAAACATTTGACCGTTTCCCTGGAACTTTACCTGCTTATTCAGCTGTATCGCTGTGGCTGCACATGTTTTTTCCCATTATTTGAAAGCTTAAAGGATGATTTAGCTCCTTCAAATTATGACAGTAAGTTGGTGTCAATATCCTCCATTGTGATGATTTGTTGTCTTTTTAAAAGTTTCTGTTTCTTCACTAGAAGTATATTTTTTTAGTGTACATCAAATTTTCATATTTAGTCAGAGCACTTGTATTCAAACCTCCTGAAAGTTTCAATAAGTGAAGTGGAAGACTTTAATTTACTTAATTTAGCTTTCAATCTAGTAAAATATGACCTAAATTGTTATAAGTCTTGTTACGTATGTGAGTCAAATTTATGTAGTCACAGTTTTTGTCACTTTAACACCTAAATTGTAGAGACCTGTAAGTTTAAGGCGCTGGTTTTAGCTAAATGCTAACATGAATGTTTTCAAGTCAAACAGATATTCATCTATAATGAAAACAGTTAACAACACAGCATGACTGGTTTGATTTAAATATGTTAAAGTTACAGTACATCCAGTTTCAGGAGTATAACACTTCAGTAGATTTGTATGGGAAGCTAATCTTGTGACAGATTTCCTTTTTCATATATCACCTCCCTGTTACTTCTGTCACAAACTTCAGATTGAAATATACAGATAAAAGTTTGAAAGTAAGCATCATGGAGCAAACTAATGCCAACATTACATTTCTTAAAAAGAAAAACATCTGCAATGAAGAAGCAACGAAAGAACAAAAATATGTATTTAATTCGTAAATATGACGTAAACCCTTCTATATAAAGTGTACATTTCACTTTCTCTCCTTTCAAGGCCTAAAATTATACTAATTTATTTCTTTTATTGCTTTTTAGGACTTTGTGGCAATCCTGTTCAGCACAGTGTTCAATCCTTAGTGCACGGAGAGACATTTTGAACTCTTAGCAGCCATTTTTTCTAGTTTTCTCCTGGTAAAAACACTTGGTAGCCAGTACTAGCTAATAACTTTGAAGTCAGTAATCATGAAACTGCTTGCTCTTCTTTGGACTGCCATCAGAATGCATGTAAAAAAAAAAAGTTTTTTTAGAGCTAAAACAAAACAAATGAACGATGCACTTTACTATTCTTAAGTCTTTAAAATGTTGGAAACATGGAGCACTTCTCTCACCTCAGGTTGACTAAAGACGTTGCATTAGTAGGTCTTTTAAAGCCTCGTGTACTTAACCATGTTTCAGAGTTTTATTACCCATTTCCCATTAGGCCCTGAGCATATTTGATTCTCCTCACAGCAGCTCCTTTATCAATCGGCCTGCTTTCCCTGTAGGGCCATCATGTCATTGGCTTTCCTGTTAGCTCTGCAAAGCTGCTTTTAACAATCTAATCCATCTCTATAAAAAGAAAAAAAAACATCTCTCATTAATAGCCACGAGATATGAGTGCAGCTGCTGCAGCATTACAAATAGTAGTAATCCGATATCACTAAACAGAATAATCACTGTTTTGGTAGAATTTCTGTTTCATTTCATATAATAACAGTGGAAAAGTTTGCAAAAGTAATGTAAAAATGTTCTTGTTTAAAAGTTACCAAAGTAATCCCAATTCCACATGTAATAATGAATAACAGATTTTTGTACATCAAGTACATCAGTAATCTTTATTTGCATAGCACCTTTTACAGGTCAGAAACCACAACGTGTTCTACAATACATTAGACAGAAAATAAGAAAAGGTGAGATAAAATGGCATTCATATGACATAAAACCAAAAATAAAGCTAATTAAAAAGGCAGTCTAAAGAAATGTGCTTTTTCAAAGTTAAAATTCAACATAAATGGCCACGGCAGCCGGAGGCATCCCGTCTCTGTCAGCCCATGAATGCATCAGAAGTAAACAGGACGATATCCACAAACAAGCAGCATGTAGATCCCCGCTAATGATTAATCTCAGGAATCCTCCGATCTTAATCTGATAGAAAACTCATACGGTGTCATCAAACACAAAAGGCAAAACTAAGAAACGCAGAGAACACGAAGAACCTGGTGATACCTGTTCACAGCTGGCAGAACTTGGTTGGCTTCGTAAGTCACAGAAAATGTCCATCTTGAAGCATTTTTATGTTTTGTTTTTTTTACAGGAAATACTTCACTTTGTTCATAAAACACATATTTTTTCAACCATACTTATCGGTTCGAAAAAGATTTACAGGTTTTCCCTCGTATCATGATGTAGAACAGGATGCTTAGTGTTCCCAGAGCATTTGAGTGTATAGAAATCAAAGCTGATATAATAATCAAAGTTCAATTATGCTTTTAAAATTCACTGCTACGCTTTTCAACACAAACATACATCATATCCTTTGCTGCTTCAGTACGGTGTGCAATTTTTTTGGGGGCGGAGGGGAAGAGTTGCTGTTTCGGCTTTGGCGTTCGACGCATGCTGGACTCTGTTTCTCTTAAGTCCAGAGAAGCCGGAGGGGCTTTTGACTGACTCCATCAGGTGGAGTTAATGCTCCGGGCCAGAAACTTGTTCAGAATCGCTGTTTCTCTCCGGAGCGTTTATTACACTTCGTTGGGAATGCATGAACGTCTTCACCGTTACAATTCCTGCTTTCATCAAAAAGCCTCGACTCCCAGACACTCCTAACATGACGGCCGCATAAATCAGAGCAGCTGTGAGGAGTTGCTCTCTCTCCCCCACACACACCCACTCATAAGAACTGCAAACACGCACTCCTTCATTATCCCTCATCTCTCTCCATCACTGCTCCCCACCAGCTGCCCTCACCTCCCAACCCTCACTCCTCATTTCATAATATCTTTTTCTCATTTCTCTCCCCCTGACCTCCTGCCATCGAAAACCCTAATATCCCGCGCAAAAGCGTTCTCATTGGCTGCTGAAGACCGTAGCAGGGAAGCCACCGGGTTACACAATGCGACCCGTCTCGAAAATTGGCTCAGAAAATTCAGCTCTAAAAGCATCATGGGAATTCGATGGATGCCATCATCACTCTCCCCGCATCGCTCTCTTAGCTCGCCTTACTCCAAGTGCTGCTGGGTAATCTGGAGGCTGAAAGCAGAGTAATTAAATAGGCCTTCCAATGAGAACATATTTGTGTTTGCGTGTGTGTGTGTGCGTGGGTGTGTGTGTGTGCATGGACTGCACTCAGAAAAAGGAAGAGAATCTGCACTCAGAAAAAGGAAGAGAATCTATAATCGTTACTCCACATAACTCCATGCATTCATGAGGCAATGACTCACTGTGTGCGAGATATTCTTGGTTTTGAAACCTGTTTTTATTTTCCCGTCCGGCACCCGGCTTCGCAGCGCCGCTTTAAAATATTTATAGAGAAATGTACTACAACTGTCATCGGGTGTTGTGTAAAAAAGATTCTCTTTAGTGCGATGAGTAAACGTGAGGCTCAAAATAAACTTTGCTCAGCCTTCGGTTTTGTGCGTTCAGTGACTCAAACATTCAGGTGTTTGGTTGCTGCAGGTCATGCCGGAGGCTCATGAGACGCCTCGGATGTGTGTTGTTTACTTAAACAAAAAAGAAACTATTATCTCTGCATTTTCTGCTGCAGGGTGTTATCTGTAATAATTAGACTGGATTTTCTCTGAACGCAAAAGAAAGAATCTGTCAGGATTCATGGATGTGACAAACAGGCATTTCACATGGCTTGTAAAGCAGCATGATTGTCTGGAGTTGTTCAAAGGAATCTGCTCTCTTCACTCATTAAAGTGCACTATCTGTTAAAGCAAGAAATGTGCCAGGTCAGAGTTTTTGCACGATTAGCGTGGTTCTTAATACTAGCCGTAAACACTGGTTTATACCCTTTGCAAATGTAGGCTGTTACCGTAACTGTGAGATTTTCAAAATGCTGAAAACTATCCAAACTATCGTGTTTTATGAAAGAAACAGGTTGGAAAGTTCAGATGGACAAAGCAGAAAACCTTTGCCATGGAACATCCAGCCTTCCTGATACGTCATGAACCCAAATAGTTTTTGTTAGGTAGGTGATTGACTCTTTGGGGTTAGGGTTAGAAAAGAGGCTTCTGCCATGAGCCCAAAAAGACAAAACTCACTCTGAGATGCCTCTGGTTTTCCATAATTTCACAATAAAGCCGACGACGTGCATGTTCACATCAGCTTTCAAAAATCAGGCTGGCAGTCACATTTCATACTTGAGTGTACCGATTGCATACATTTCTTAAGACAGATTCCTTCATTTCCCACAACCCAAGTGGAAACTCTTAAGCTTGATGAGCAAGTTGGGGGCCCAGCCTCATTCTTTTTCTCCACCTGCAGTCGCCTTGCGCCTGTTAGAACGGCACAAAGTTGCAGTGTGGCTGATGCGCGTCCTCGACTGGCACAACCTCGGTGTCGCACACAAAACAGTCTGATGTGAACATCATTTCCCGCTGAACTCTTTATTATTGGAACACGAGTATGAGGTCGTAAAACTTTACCTTTGGCCAGTCAGTATGTCTGCATACTGATTACATGCAGACCTCTGCGGACTGAAGTACTCCTGAGTGTCTTGGTGGCCTTAAGACCAGTCGATATATAAAGAGTTGCACATAGTTTGTGTGTTGGACACCTCACTTTCTAAAGGGTTTTATTTTCTGTTTAGTTTCTTTTCTCAAACATCACCGCTACTGAAAAAACCCCCCAAAAAACTCCATAGATTGTGTCTAGTGATGTGCCTATAGACTATCTTAGTGGCAAGAAATGATTTTTATCCAGTATGCTTAGTGGAGAGGTTGTTTTCTGTGTTTTCACCTCAAATCTGTCTTTAATGCATACATCACGCAGTCAAGCTTCAACGCCAGTTCACTTCTACGCAATCCAGATGACATGGGCTTAACAAGTCAGAGACCAGTCGATAGAAAGTTAACTTCGAACACACTTCCCACCTTTGCCGTTTCACCCAAAGCACATAAATACCTAAACGTAGCGGTCTAAACTACCCATTATCCTGTCTTCCAAGTAAATGCAGCTTCCTTTTAAATAGCTTCACCATTAACCTGGGTTCGTTTTGAAGAGCCAGAGAGCGCCGACGTTAGCGCATCCCATTAATGCCAGCAGGTACTCCAGTCCTGGCCTGTCAGGATGAAAATTTCCCTCTCATCTCACTGAATATATCTTGTTAAAGCATTTTAGCTTCAGGAATCCATGTCTTGGTAGAAATCTTTGACAGCTTTACTTTGAGAAACATAGCAGCGATAAATGGTTTGAAAGTGCTAATTACAGCTTTTGGAGTTGTTCTAATTCTTCAAAAGTCCACTTGCACAAAAACAGCCTCAATTCCTCCCCGCTACCCCAAAAAAATCAAATAAAAACAGTTTAGAAGGTGTTGATTTCCAGAGAAATCCTGAAATCCCTCCCTTAGACAGCTGAACTCTCTTCACACCTTGACATCCTACTCTGACAGCTCACATATGACCTTGATGGGCTAATAACCCCACAAGAGGTATAATGCTCAGGGCTCCCTTTGGCTATCAGTTACAATAAAAAAAGAAAAAAAAACCCTCTTGAATGGAAAAAAAAGATTTGTCTTCAGTGAACTCGACTGTGTCCGGTTTGCTTTGTTTAGGTCTCAGGATGACTGATTATCTGCACAGCTATACAATTCTTCCCCGTACAGTGGGAGGTCTGAATGTCTCCGAGTTAAAAAGCAGCCGACACGGAAGAAAGATTAAGCGTTTGAAGGATAAAACCTCTTTCAAGATGCATCACTGTGTGAATGTCTACATTAATACAAAGAAAAGGAAACTTTTTTTTTTTTAGCCTTCAGCCCTCTTGATGTTTTGGTTCATGCATTATTCCATACACCCCAGCAGCCCCCTCATGTCATTACCACTATTTGACAACAGCTCTGATTAATGATATGATTTGAAGAGACTTTTTTGGACTCCTAGCATTCCACCTCTTCTGGCAAAGGTAACTGTTCAGAACATTAACATGGATCCTGTGACAGATGGCGGTCTGAAGGTGAAAATACAGCTCTCCAGGATTATTAAGCAATCCGTCTTGTTGTTTCTCTGCCTTGACCATTTTCATGCATTATGAGGCTGCGACCTTATATTTTAGAAATAAAAATAATAACAAAAAATATATGATGGTTTTTTGATGCAGATGTATATAGCATCTAATCAATGCTTTCTAGAACAAGGTTTTGCTTTAATTATTGCTGCAAGTACTCCGAGAAAGATTGGAGTTAGGTCTGGACTTTGACTGGGCCAATCTAAAAATAAATATGTTTCGATTTAAGCCATTGTATTGTAGCTCTGCCTTTATCTTTAAACTGAATCATCTTTCCAACCAGCTTTGCTGTTGATTCTCCCACAGAATGATTCTGCCACCATCTTGTTTTACAATAGGGATGATGTCTGTTCTCTGATTAATGCTCTACTTTCTTGGCCTGTGAGGTTAAGCACACAGTCCTTTACATTAGATGGGGAAATTGCACTCGGCAGTTTTACAGAAGAGCGTTTTAATGCTTTTTGAACCGTGCCATGCTGCCAGAGCCCTGGTAGCGCCAGCTGAATTGTCAGGAAAAGAAACCCCAGAAACCCCAGAAACAAACCATCATCCTCCTTCCACTTCCTGTCGTCTTCTTTGGCGCTTTTGCCAGCAGTGACATCCGGCTGTTGATCACGTGACTCTTTGTTTCCTAACATTTTCTGAGCTGTGTTTACACTACGGACATTAAACGACTCGCGAGCGGACTCTATTCACCAGTGACTTAATTTGTGTAGTCGGTTAGTGGCAATGTCATTTCATTAGGCGATAGAATCAACAAGAGTCATTTAACAGCGTACGATAATTCTCCGAATTGAAAACCTCGTCCAACTTTGTACCTGCCAATATGACTCAACGTCGATGGTATTCATTAACGTTTGCGTCTGTAGTTTGTCAAAAAGGTTAAAAAGGGTCCATGAGATGAGGGTGACTCTTTCGAGACGCTTTGCGTGCGTCTCTCAGTCCAGTATTTCTTCACGTGGTCGTCGTCGTCTATTTCTTGGCAGCAAAAAGATAAAAGCGTTTCTCTTCGACTCTCACAGTCAGTAAGCTGATGGCTGTTTGTTCTCCTCTGCAGGCATTTCTCCTGTCTGTCTGCCAAGTACATGTGTCCCGGCGTGCCCGCCGTGATGAGCAACCTGCTCGCCAACATCAACGCCTACTTCGCTCACACGACGACCACCACCACCACCACCGCCTCCGCGTCTGACCGCTTCGCCGCCTCCAACTTTGGGGTGAGTGTCTTTTTTTTTTTCTGCCGCTGGATTCTCAGTTGTCTTTTTTTTTTTTTTTACAAGCTTGTTAAACTTTCTGGCCTTTTCCTGACACCTTTGTGTTCCTGTGCTAGTTTACGTTCAACGTTCTTAAAGGAATTTGTGCTCCTTCATATCAACACTTTTTGGCACGCCTCCCAAAGTCATTCATTCAAACTTTTTAATAAGCTAATGTTACAAGACCCCAAATAATATTTTCGGGCTCTGAGCCGAGGCGAGTCTGGCAGCATCGCTAAACAACTGCATTTTACTTCAAGAAGTAAGAATGAATCACTGCAGACAGGCAATACCACAGACCAGGCGGTGTTATAAATTTTTTTTGGCGTGGCGCTTTGGGTGGAAGCTGAATTATTCAATTCTGATCCCAACAGAGGGAAAAATTCGTCAAATTGCTGGACCAGCTGCATAACTCTCTGAGGATCGACCTTTCAAAATACCGGGTATGTAAGAATTTTTTTTCTTAAAAATAAATAAATAAATAATTGGTGTTTATGTGTCTGTGTAACGATATTTTATAAAAAAGAATTTATCAAAAAATTGTGACATTTTGGATATTTTCAATATTTAAACCTTGAAAAATGACAAGCGCCTGCTGTGTATTTCTGTTATATCCGACCGTTCATTTGCGATATATTCATGTCCATTAATGGGTTTTTTTTCCACATCTTGTCTTGAAACTGTTCTGTGTTTGTATATCTTCACCCTGTGGAGCCGCTGCAGTCACAGCAGAAAGTCTTTGTCTGTATCAGATTTGCAGAGATTTTTGGCTTTTATGCAAAATTGCTCCAAATCAGATTAGATTAGAGAAGATTTGCAAACATCCATTTTAAAGTCCTAACATTATTATCTTCTGCTATGATTAAATAGACTTTCTGTGGTGGTTGATTGGTTTTGTCCTGTTGTAGGGTGAACGTAATCCATAACATCTTTTGATATTCAGCTCCTTCCATCTGATCAGCTTCCTCATCCCCACGGCACAGTACTGCCACCACCGTGTTTTCCTCTGGTGATGACACAGAGTAATTTACAGATTTAGATTTCCTCCATGCATCATATGTTACCAAAATGTATCCGGATCACCATCCTAAACCTTTTTTTTTCTTCTTTTTTAAAATAAAATACATAAAAAACAGCTGGTTGCTATTTAGTAAATATAACTCATAATTAAAACGCTGATATACAATCCAACACAACCCATTTAGTAAGAAACTCCCAAGACTTCTCCATAGACACCACTCTTTCACATCCGCTCACGTTTAAAATAATAATAGAAAAATGGAATGAAACAGTAAAATCTATTGCTGCCTCACTTTTCAGGTTGTTTCTTGTCAAAAGAAAATAAAAACTATGTGCCCTTTTATATCCACAACACTGTTAGACATAACCTTTAAAAGGATCTATCGCAATAAAACTCAATAAAATAGAATAAAATATGCAGCTACGTTGGGACTAAATGTAAAAATGCCCAATAGGTTTAAGTGCTTGAA
>CAEGAF010187629.1:0-20201 GCA_903067075.1 Micropoecilia bifurca | reverse complement strand
CTCACAAAATTATTCCTGGTTGTTTGAATTGGGGTTTACATTTAGGTCTCTAACCACAATGGCCCCATTTGGTAAAAATTAAAATGTTGTTTTTGTTTTTTTTTAGACCCCCCCCCCCCCCCCCCCAATCTGTTTGCTTCGCAGGACTTTACGCACGGCGCGGAGGATTTGACTCAGTATGTCAGCGCAACACCTTCTAGGATCTGAGCAGTTCGCATCAGTAGGGTTTCCTTTTTGCACCCCCCCCCCGCCCCCCCCTCTCTCGGCCTCTCTCTGGTTGTTGTCATCCACACATGGGAGACAGCTGACCGTAGCGCCATGACTGGACTTTGCGTCATTAAAGCAGCGCATCACATATCTCCACAGGTCCAGTGCAGTTGCGATTATGTCTCCCCTTATTCGGGCTCTTTGCAGATGCGTATAGGCTTTTGTTCCTCTCCACAGTTAGAGCAGACAGCAGGGTGGTGGTGGTGGTGGTGGTGGGGTGGGAGGGTGGGGGGGGCGCTCATTTTGTGCTCGGAGTTTGCGCTACGCTTTGCTTTGTGTCCTCAGACTGATCTGATTTCCCTGTAAATCATCCAATTCCCTCGTGCATCCTGCGGGAGCATGTTTCCATCATCATCATCATCATCCTTATCCCGCATCCAGCTCTCTCATCCCCACACCGGCTTGTGGGCGTGGCTCAGTCCGCACTGCGGTCCCTACGGAAAGCCATGAGTTCCCATCTTTGGGCTGAGTGGGGCGGTTTTTTTTTAATACAGTTGCTGCCGAGGCCTGCCTTCTAGGCCAGAGTGCATTGTGTTGTGTTGAAGAGGAGTAGAAGGAGAAAGATGTGGCGCAGTAACTGTGTAGGAGGAAGATCGAGTTCTTTTTATACGCTAACACCATAACAGAACTTTCTATAAAGGATATTCTGACTTCCTTATCTTAAAATGCTGATTCTGCTTCTTCATAAAGAACGTTTTTTTTTTGTATAACCTGTGGTAGTGCTACCCTGAATTTCTATATTTTGGTAATGTTGATTGTAACTTGACACTGAAAGCTTATTCTTGGCCTTGGTAAATTAGAGTGAAAAATAAATGTGTGCGCTATAAAAATTATTTTTGGACGGTTAATTGACTATTGAATATTAAAATTATTGAACTTTTAATAATGCATTCCAGTTTGTGAATTTGATGATTATTTATTTATTTTTGTTCTTTAGCTACTTCATTTTTAAAACAAAGCCTTTATAAACAATGTGATTGGAATTTATATTAAATGGTTTAGTCAATGTTTAGCCTGTATGGGTTTTATTATCATGGAATATATTATATGATAATTAACAACAAGAAAGTTAGCAACTCTCTGAGAGGGTTTCTGTGATACAAGAAGAATTTGAGTTGATTCTTCAGTTTTAGCTAGCTTAGCAACAGTGCTAATGCTAAAGTAAAATCTGCTAGCAAGCTGGGTTTTTAAGTCTTAATTAAGCAATTGTTGCTTTTGTATTGCCCAGCTATGAGATGTTAAGAACGAGGCCTACATGTATCAGATGTTAAAGGTCATCAATGAATATTGATTAATAAACAAATATAATGTATTTAAATTGTTCCATCAATTTAACTTACTATGTGTTTCATCAGTGTAACACTGTGTTACACTTTTGTTATTTTTCACATTTAATTATGTTATCATTTGTGTTCGTTGAAACACAGCCTCATTCCTCAAACAAATTTGCCATTTGAGTTCCAAAAACATCTTTTTTCTTTTATTCATTTTTTAAATCATGAGGTCATCACAAGGCATAATTTATCCACTAAAAAAACAAACAAATGGTCAGAAGTTAAGCAATTAAACCGGTGCAAACATTTGCTTGAATTTTATTTGGGTTATTTCAATGAATATTTCTGGATAGGAGGTAAACTCATCAAATTCCAAATACTTGTTAGAAATGTATTTGGTTATCTGATTTCTCCTCCCATCTTAAAAACAATTAAGAATTAATTTGCAATGAAGACAGAAAACGTCTCTGAAATGATAATAAGCTTTTGAAATCTGCTTTTAGCAGAACGGTATAATCTAACATTCAACCAGTTAGATGGATTTTTCTTTGGTAGCAACTGTTTCAGATGCTTTGTTTATATATATATATATATATATATATATATAGTGTAGATCTGATGATACTATGATGAGGCCATCATCGCCTTTGGCCTTGGGGCGAAGCACAGAAAGCATTATAGATGTTTCCTACTATGGATCCCTTTGCTCGTGCCAAATCCGTAGCAAGTCTAGACACGATCGCTCCAAGATTTTCCAATGAACCGGAAGCGGAGGATCAACAGCACAGACATGTGGGTGGAGAGGTTTTTAAGTGTTACACATGCTGGGTGATCTGAATGATTCCTACTCAGAAGATCAATTTCTGTATGTGTGTTCCAGGGATCCGTTCGTGGGACACCAACCTCATCGACTGCAACCTGGACCAGGAGCTCAAGCTGTTTGTCTCCAGACACTCGGCTCGATTCTCCGCAGACGTCAAAGGTAAACTGGAAGTAAAACGCAGTGTGTGCCGGTGCAATTTCACACATGCTGCTGTAGTTTCCTGCACAGATGGGAGACAGATTAAAGGGAAAAGACGGGAATCCCAATCATTTCCCTGCTGTGTGGGGAGCTGCTGGCTCTGTGGGCGGCATTTTACTGGCAGGGTTCGTGTCCGTTTGTCCTCTTAGAGGGATCCATCGCTGTAGATGAACAGGGAGATTTTGATTTTTAACAAGGAAGGTGGGGTTTCCGTAAGGTCAGTGTCTCTTCTCAAAAGCTGTTGCCAAGAAAGAAAAATGTTCATCTGAGAACTTAATGAATGAGTCCAAAACACAACATGTCTTTGAAAGGATCTTGGACCTGAAATCTTACTAAATTAAAAATGGTAATTAAGATGCAATCTTTGGAGCTTTTCCGATTTATAGATAACTTGAAAAGATCAGATCCCACGCTGATTTGAGTTTAATGTAATCTTTTTATTTGACACACATTTTCATTTAGATTGTAAATAATGTGAACTTTTTTGGGATGATTTAGGCAGGATCTAAACTGCCTAAATTTGAGGAGGAAATTAAATGAATAGTAAATAATTTCCTTCTTATTTTAATAAAATGTAAATAGAAAACAGATTTTTTTGTTTTGTTTTGTTTTAGGTCAAATAAAAAACATCTAAATCTGCCAGGCGGATGCATAATTTGAACAATCCATCAATATGTTTCTCTTTCTTTTTGGACAGAGAGTTTGTTTGACTGGAAATAAAAATCTCTCGATTGCTACACATAAAAAAAAACGGTAAATCCAGTTTATAAAAACAGCAATATTCACTGAGCTGCTTAAACCTTCAATTTTGCAATAAAACCTGTTTTGTAGTTTACAGACTATCATGATGGACGGAAGAAGATTTTACATATCTAGGATTTTCATCTTTTTTTTCCTACAAGGTGAATGTGAGGGTCTGATCAGCCACGCCCGTTTCTGCTGGATGCTGCAGAGGTGGGCTGTTCAGAGAAGTACAAAGCAAAGTGCAGCTGTGTTGCCTCTGTTCAGTCTAAACCCCCACCGTGTCGTTACCTTTCTGTCTGTTTATGTATTTCTTGGTACAGTCTTGGCACAGTAACGCAATGACTTATGGGAATATATTTTTGCAAGCGTCTGCAATAAAATCTTCGGCATCTTAATAAACTGACCGCAAAGACATCTTGGCAAACCTGTTACATGGATTCAGGTTGTTTGTTTGTTTTTTTTTTTCTTATTGGCTTAGACAGAAAAGCAAGAAAAAAAGCTGATCCGTGTCGTTGGCTTGTCTTTTCTATGTAACTGAGGTCTGTCTGACAAAGGGTGTGGTCAGGGGGACACTGTCAGAACACAGAGCTTTCAGCACAAAAAAGACACATTACCAGCTGATTGTAGTTGGGTTAATGATAATATATTTTTTAACTAAAGTCCAGTGACCACAAAAGCATTCAGAACTGCTCATTTCTCATCCGTTCATGCTTTTGTTTCAGCTAGAAACAGAAGCAACCTTCACCCAGATTTGCCCTCTTAAGTTTTTTTGTAGAGTAGTGCTTTAACGTCTCTACCCTTTCCAAAGTAAAAATGAAATAGCCACTGCAAAGACAGAGCAGCTCCAACAAACCAACACAGACGTGTGGGCTGTCAGTGTGTAACATGGCCTTGACCTTCGGCGGCAATGAAAGCCTCTGTCTGGCTCTGTTTCGCCCTGGAAATGACCTGCAGGATTTAACACTTCCTTGGACGCGAACTGCACTCATCCAGCCAGCAGACGCAGCAGATGAAAGGACAAGTTCGATTTTGTCCTGAAATAATTCCTAGGGAACTAGACTACACCAAATGCAGAGATCAATCTAAAATGAAATTTAGTGGCGCTCCAGTTTTCCCCTTCCCATCCTCCATTCCTTGCTCTCCATCCTTCTCCCGGTGTGCTGTTGCCTGGATGCACAGTTGATTTGGGAGTAATTAGCAGCGCCGGATCCCCAGTGGCGAGGGTCTGTCCGCGAACATAAAGGAGGGAGGGGGGAGGCTGTAAAAGCAAGAGAAGAGGCGAGCAGGGGGCCACGGGGATGTGACTGCAAGGGGGATAAAATGCAAACGATTAGGGGGAAAGAATAAGACAAAATGACAGATTAAAATCTGCTAAAGAAGCCATGGCCTTATCACCCATAGCTGTCAGAGAGTAAAAGTTGGATTAATATATTTTCTTGTGCTGTTTGCTTTGGAAATTCGAATCTTTTCTCAAATTGAATTTGAACTCAACTCTAAAACGAGGAAATCATGTTCTGAGTCCGATCTCCAGTTTTGACCTGAAAATAATCAAAAACCTTTCTTTAGAATTTGCTTTGTTCTGAGACTTACAGAAGTCTCCACTTGAGTCAGTTGTGATCTCATAATATTATAGCTTAAAGGTTCAAAACAAGGTTATGTTTTATTTTTTAGCTTTATGAGAACCTAGAAATATGTAGCCTCTCATTCTTTAGTTTAAACAGCTGTTTACACATTCAGTTTGTATCTTATTGTTGTTATGGCGACTGAGTGACGCCCCCACCAGCAAGATTCAACTCTTTGCTGTAATCTTCTAAAACAAATCAGTGTGAGACGTTTCATTTGATATTTTTTTGGCTTTGGAGGCTGCAGTATATTCCACAAGGAAAAGGTTGTTGGACAAAACAAGAACATTAATCACAATGTTTTTTAAATAAATTAGCATAATCCATAATAACCTTTTATGGAAGCAGCTCCTCATCAATCTAAAAGCCAAAGTGTAAATCTGCTTATCCCAAAATGTCAACCAAATAGTCTCCAAGCAACAACTGCATCCCTCACTTATAGTCATCTGAAGAAAACAATTAACTCCAATAAAAGAAAAAAAACAATAATTGTATTAAATATCCTATTTTTCAGCAGTCATATAGCTTTAAGTACTTACACTGATACAGGAACAGTATTAAGAAGAACCCTGGGATCAGCTGCAACCATCCATCAGCCTGACGGAGGACAGAGCGTCCATTACGGTGTGTGCAGGAAGCCTTGACCCTTACCAGGAGCCCCCCAGTCTCCTCCTGCTGGATATTAGATGCTTCAGCTATAGATTTCCCAGCCCTGTGCTTTAGGTGGAGAAAATAATGAAGCCTCAGCGTCGTCTCTATACCTCTACTCCATTAAGGCTGCTTGCTTGCCTTTGGGATTTTAGACTAAAGCGTTTTGTGGTTATAATTAGGTAGTTTGAAAATAGGTCATAAAAGGATATGAAAATTGCTTGTGGAACTGTGACCAGATGATGGAAAACAAAACTGAGATATTTTTTTTTCCTTTTTCCAAAAGGATCTAATGAGTTAACACCAAAAGACAATGACTGCTCTAGATGCTCCTGATAGACTTTTAATAACATGGTGCAGTGGATTGATTGATCAGTAAGTCGGGCCACTCAAAAGCAGCGGCGGTGCCATTATCTGCATGAACTGGCCGTGTTAGATGTGCTGGTTCTCTTTTTAACCCGGTTGTTTGAGGACACAGGAAGAAGCGGCACTGAAAGTCAGTTTGGGATAAAGCCAAAAAAAAAAAACAAAAAAAAGGGAATGAATCTGAGTGGATGTCATGATGAATTTCCTTTGCCATCCTGAAACATGTAAGAAAGTCAGACAGAAGCAGCAGACATTAAGTTGTTGTAAGAATCGGTTTTATCATTTGGTGTGGTGCCATCCTGGTCAATGTTCCCATCCGGTTTCGGTCTGGGTCGTATTTACTATTCAGCCGGAAGGAGAATGCTTGGCCATGCATGTGACATTACCTTAACTCCTGCTGAGACAGAGTCCCTCTGGTTGTTTTTTTTTATTTTTGATCAAAGTAATGGCAGCGCCAGACGAACTTCACGGCAGAATCTGTCATTTCTGATGAAGTGGCTCAGACTAAGTGATGGCGGCTGCCTTGTGGCTTTGTGCGTTATTTAAGGGTTTCTGTGTTTTATGTTTCATACCGGTAGCTGGTGCAGAACTAACAGCGAGAGGCATCGGGAAACGAGATGCCTCCTTATGAATACATTATCCATCACAGATTTCTATATACTGCTTGGCGGATAGAAGCATGAGTGGGATGAAAATTAGACTAGGGAGATTGCTTATTCTCCTATTTCACTGACACTGTGATAAGAGCTTTCTCGTCTGTTCTCAGAAGAGCTCAGCTCATCAGTTTGGACTGCTACTTTCTCAGAACGAGTCACAGCGACCCTGGCCAACCCGACACGTCACTCCAGTTGAGATCAAGCTTTCATCACACCGACGCAAATATGATACACTCACATTTGGCTGTTTGATCTTGCTGAGCACCAACCACACCCAAAAACACTACTACTAATTTCCCAAACACTGATTGTGGTCACATAGCTTGCCAACCTATTTCTAGTCCAGCTATATCTTCTGGTATAGACCTTGAAAGGCAAAAAATATCTATATATGCAGTTGAAAACAGATCTTTACATACATTGAATAAAAAGTTCTTTTTTTAATCCTCATAGTCTGTTTTGCATCGATCAATTATAATGGCCAATATAAAGAGGGATTGTGGGATTGATTCAGTAAAGATTCACTAGGAACTGTTTCCACCCGCCTCCACTGATCATTATCAAAATTGATCACCAAGAACCAGAGATGATTGAGAGCCTTTCACTTACTCTCTCTCTCTCAAAGGCTGAAACACAACAGATCTGTGCATTTCCTACATCTTTTCTAATCAACAATATTTGCTTAATTCCTTAGATGTTTGTTTCTGGTATTTGTTTTTATTATGCTTTTTTCTCTGCATTAGTTTAATCTAAAATGACTTGGTCTAAAAATGTAACTATTACGAGTTAAAACATTAATTTCTGGTGTTTATGTCATTTTAAGATTGCATCGATTAAAGGGTATTTTGTGCTGTTTATGTTACATACTAAATATAGTAATATGATTTTATTTACAGTTTTAATATGGGAACATTTTCCTTACTTTTTTTCCAAATAAGTACATTGTGAACATACTAAAGGATTTTCTATGAGCTAAATATTCCCAAAATAAAACTTATTGTATTTTAACATTTTATGAACACATTTTACAATTTCAATGTAGCGTATATTAGCATCATTGTGTGGTTGTCCTGTTTTTTTTGTTTGTTTTTTTTATTTACAGAGCTGTTTTTGAAATATTAAATCTTTAGTACCAGCTGATTTTTAAACCATTGTTATAATTAATATTACTTTTGTTTTAAGTCAAGTACTCATATTAAGGAATGTGTTGTCCTTCCCCCTACAGAGATCCCATCCATCTTACTGATGAAGAGTTTCATGCTGCAGAGGCCATTAACATTTGCACGGTCGCATTGTTGCTGTCAGGACATCCATGGTTGATAAATTGGATGATAAACACATTTGGCCACAGCTCCTCCTAACAATAGCAGAGTTCGGTGTGACTTTGAAAGGCTTTTTGTTTGTTAGTCGTGATTCGGATACAAACAGAATCATGATTATTTTCTTGTTTAATCGCCAAAATGTTTGCTTAAATTATCAAACCAGAAGTACAAAAAGTAAAGATGTTGAATGCTATTTACATGACTTAAAGGTTAAAGTGCATCGCCCATGATAGGTGGCATCAAACAAATAATATAAGCAGGCAAAGATAACTTAAGTGAAAAAAAACTGTTTATGTGATCCAGGAATCATTAAAGTAGCACTAGTCTGACAACATGAAGTAGGCAAAAAAAAAACTCCTGACAAAAAAATAGATGACAAATGTAGCAATTGACATCTGTCAGTCTGGAAAACTTTGCAAACCATTCTTAAGGACTCCAGAGAACCAAAGCGAACCATTATTCTGATTTACACAAAACATGGGAATGTAGAGCATCGTTCTAAAAATGTGGCAGGCCTACAAAAACTACTCGAAAGCCAATGACTCGTACTGGAGGTCAAAAAGGAAACCAGAACATCTAAAGGACTGCAGGCCTCACTTGCTGCAGTGAAGACAAGTGTTTCATGAAATAGAAAGAGAACTGGACCAAAACGGCCACAGCAACAACCTCTACAGTTCAGAAATAACACAAATGCCTGTGGATGATGCATGGAAAACCAAGGAGAATATTTTTTTCACTTCATTTATTGTGTCATTTACTCATGTTTAACTTTTGACTGATTATCTGAAACATCAAAAATGACGCAGAGAATGAATCTCTTAGGAAGCAAATATATATAGCCCAAATCTTCACTGATTATATTTTGTCATTTGGTTCTTTTCAGGGCAACGAATTCTTCACCATAAAAGCAACATCCTCGAGACGGTTGTGCTCATTAACCCTTCAGATGAAGCCGTCAGCACCGAGGTAAAATGAGCAAAATATGCTGCTGGCATTGTCTCATTTCCTGACATTTTCCTCTGTTGTCTTTTTCTCTTTAAAAAGAATCACAAAATTAGCTTGACTTCCTATTGTTTTGTCCATTAAGACATTCACAGACGATTTGCAGCGCGACATGAACGATTGCTCTGGTAGTTAATGCTAGTGGTTGGTTTAAAAAAGATGGGAGGAATTAAATCCAGGGAGCTGGATTAATGCTTCATTATGCAGCTTATGTGTGTTTTTGGTTCTTAGCACTTGAATCAGGAGCAGAGGTCAAACATGAGTTTGTTTTGTGTCATTGCTCCAACTGGCGCCTTCAGCCCCTTGTCTATGTCTATAGTCTAATGTGCATTAATAATATGCCACAGCACTGCAAGAATGAGTGGGCTTGTCGCCAGAGTGGCTAATGCTGCTGAGGTGGAGCAAAATACCAGCAGGGAGGGAAAAGCAAATACAGTAGACGGATGAGTGGACAGTGACAGAGTGTGTCAGCTAATTAGCTATTGGATCTGACTGACACATAACTGGTGGTGTCTAAGATAAACCTCACTGCTAAGCTGATTGCTGCAACAATAAGGTTTTGCATTAATGTACCCCTGCCTGTTATGCTCGCATTTGCCACCACTTGTCTTTCTAAAAAAAGGACGTGGAAATCCATTGTTAGATGTTGTAATTTTGTAATTTATCTTCCTCCCCTAAGTATATTCCTATCACTACAGCTGTTTTTGTTGCTTTCTCTCTCTTTCTCTCACTCTCTCAATTTGCAGGCTCGCTTAATGATCTCTGACACAGCCAGACACAAGCTACTGGTCCTCTCAGGGCAGTGCTCAGAAAAATCGGGGGAACTGATTCTTCAGTCTGGATCTTTCTCTTTCTGCAATTTCATAGACATATTCACTGATCAAGAGGTGAGATTACATGCAAAAACATGTCAATATGACTTATGTCATGCACAGCTAAGGTGACCTGAAACAAGACGAAAATCATTACATTTCAGACATTGTTGGGTGTTCATCTACAAATATACATTAATTGTCTTATTTATCTTTTTGCTTGATTTCAATATTATTTATTGAGATATTAAAGTCTACATGCCTCAGTGTGTTTCAAATGGACAGCAGTGACATGCTACATAAAATCTAATACACAGGTGGGTCAAAATTATTCCTGAAGCATTTATTTAGGGTAAAGTAAAACACACAAATAACCCTAAACAGCTTAAAGAGCATTCAATAACTAAAAAAAACCATTACAGTGGCTTTGGTAATCACCATTATCAAATTGTTGCTAAGATAGAGTAGAACAGTGACTGGAGCAAAACTTAGCTAATGTATCCAAGAGACAAATTCATTAAAAAAAAATGCATCAAGTAAGACCATTGATGTTGAAGAATTATTACAGCGGACATTATAGATTATCATGACTGGCAGCTACAGAGTTAATTTATGTGGAAATGACCATGACAGTGATAAAAATGTGTACTTTTCATTTCAGACCACACTGTATGATAGTAGGTCAGGAACCAGGTACAGGAGCTTGACAGTAAAACTGATCACTACACTTTCCAAACATCAACAAAAATCTTTACAGTCTGTATTCTGTATAACAGTGACATTAAAATTACACAAGCCCGCACTGTTGAGAAAACTATAGATCATAGTTGGAGGATCAGGCGTAGTCTAAATTCAAATGTTTGTGAAAAAGATATGTAGTATTTGTTTTAAGATTTATTGAGGTATGCATTGTGGATTCGTTTCTTGTTCAAAAATAAAACTCCATTTATTTCTTTTCCTTGCACAGATTGGTGAATTACTCAGCACTATCCCCCCAGCAAACAAAGCCAACCTTACACTCTCCTGCCCTGAACAAGGAGATTGGAAAAACTCCAACTTGGACAAACACAACCTACAGGACTTCATCAACATGAAACTAAACTCGGCTCTCATCCTCCCAGAAATGGAGGGTCTCTCAGAGTTCACCGAGTATTTATCAGAATCAGTAGAGATCCCTTCTCCTTTTGACATGTTGGAGCCCCCGACCTCAGGTGGATTTCTCAAACTTTCTAAGCCATGCTGTTATATTTTCCCCGGTGGTCGAGGAGACTCTGCTCTCTTTGCTGTAAATGGCTTCAACATGCTCATTAACGGCGGCTCCGACAGGAGGTCGTGCTTCTGGAAGCTGGTGAGACATCTAGATCGTGTGGATTCCATCCTTTTGACTCATATTGGTGAAGACAATTTGCCAGGCATCAACAGTATGCTGCAGAGGAAAATGGCGGAGCTTGAGGAGGAGCAATCGCAGGGTTCGACAGCTAACAGTGACTGGGTGAAGAACATGATTTCTCCAGACATCGGCGTTGTCTTTGTGAATTTCCCAGAGAACCTGGAAAACCCTGCACATGATTACAAAGTGCGTAGGAATGTTGAGGAGGCAGCATTCACCCAGGTGTTCCTCAACAAGCTAAATTTAAGGATCGAGCCTTTGCAGAAGCCTGTAGGAAACACCATAGAACCAATCACGCTTTTTCAGAAAATGGGTGTTGGGAGGCTTGAAATGTACGTGCTTAATCCTTCAAAAAACAGCAAGGAGATGCAGCACTTTATGAAGCAGTGGACAGGAAGTGAAAACGACACTACCTCCATTCTTCTACCGAATGGAAAAGAGTCTGAATTCCCTCTTTCCTACTTGACTTCAATCTCTTCTCTCATTGTGTGGCATCCCGCAAACCCCTCCGATAAGGTTGTACGGGTTCTGTTTCCTGGAAATGCCATCCAGGACCACATATTTGAAGGCTTAGAGAAGCTAAAGCATTTAGAGTTCTTGAAACAGCCAGTTGTCACTCAAAAAACGATGCCTTCCAGTACCCCATCCACACCAACGCTGAAGCAAGCAAAGATGAAACACAGAACAGACAGCAAAGAGAGCCTAAAGTCTACCCCAAAGCCATCACCAAGCAAAGCCATGCGGAAGATTTCAAAGGAGGAAACACCAGAGAAGGCAAAGACAGACACAGAATCAACTCCTGAGAAAACACTAAAGTTAGACAAAAAGGAAAAGGTTCCCTTGAAAAAGGAAAAAGCAAAGCCACAGGAGAAAGAACCAAAGGCAAATGCAGATCAAACCGGACAAAATGAAACTCCCGAAAAAAAATCAGAAGCAAAGTCCAAAATGGAAAAAATTAAAAAGGAGGCCAAACCATCAGCAGAAAAGAAAAAGGAGGTTAAAAAAGAAGTAGCAAGGAAGGATGAAGCTAAGAAGGAAGAAAAAATAAAGAAGGACGAGGCAAAGAAAGTTTTAAAAAAGGATACAAGAAGAGATTCTCCAATGAAGGAGAAGAAGGAAGAAAAGAAGGAACAAAAGAAAGATGGAAAAAGACTCTCCAAAGATGTTAAAAAGACTTCAAATGCAGGTGAGGAAAAGAATCTAAAACCAAAGCCACTGAAAAAGGATGACTCTTCAAAGAGAGATCTGGGAGCTCCATCCAAGTTAAAAGATAAAGGAAAGCCGAAGGTGATAAAAAAAGAAACGAAGGTAGAAAACAAACTCGCAGCAAGTACTGCCATTGTTGCAGAAGATCCAGAGGCAGAAAGATTCCTGATGTCCTCCCCAGAAGACCTCACAAAAGACTTTGAGGAACTCAGAGCTGAAGAGTTTGTTGATGATGATGCAACTGTACAGCAAGATGAGGAGAAAGCGGCTTCGGTGGCCCAAAACGAACAAGTGATACAAACCAAAGAGTCTCCTGAAGGATTAGAGTCTGTGGATGAGGGCATAACAACAACAGAGGCAGAAGGTGACAGTGGAGGTACTCCAGACGAGCAAGTCCTGAAAGGCAAGCTCAACGGCAGTGCTTGTGAGAAGTTTGAGGATGAGGGCACTGTAATGGAGGAGACGTCTGAGGGAGGGGACTATGATGAGAAGGGAGAGACAGAGGAGGTTTTTGAGCCACAGGAAGCAGAATCAGATAAAAATAACCACCAAAATGAGCACCAAGCCAAACATGATAAACCGGAACAAAGAGATGAAGCGGAGGACAATGAGGATATCACAAATAAAAATGTAGTAGAGGAGCATCTAAGTCCTGACACAACAGAGAAGCAAAAGCTCTTTGAATCAGCTTCACCCAAAGTGTCTTCTCCAGTTTCTCCTGCTGCATGCACCTGTGATGAAATCCTTCCTGTTGGCTTTGAGAGCTCAACAACTTCAGATGACGAGAACAGAGATGAGCCACCAGAAGAGTATACAGTCACATCGGGTTACACACAGTCCACTATGGAAATCTCCAGTTTGCCCACTCCCATGGATGAGATGTTGACTCCCAGGGACATTATGAGTGATGAAACACCCAATGACGAGACAGGATCTCCATCACAGGATGCTGAAAGGTTTGGGAAATCAGAGTCAGCAGAGTTTGAGAAAAAGAACCTCTCTCCACTTCAAGATATACCGGGTGCAGGTTTTTCTCAGAGTGACGTCACAGAAGGCCAAGACTACCTCCATTCTGCTTTAACAGTATCCCCCCCTTCGCCTCTAAAAGAGGATCAATTTTGTGAAGAGCTACCATCAGTAGGAAAAGCTGAAGAATTGCCAACTGTTCAAGAGTCAAATGAAAGGCATGACTCAGTCAAACTTTGTTCGGTCTCCACAACATCTCCTGTTGTTCGTTCTCCCTCAGTGGAGGTTAAGAACATCATTCATCCTTCTTCAACTATGGCTGCTCCAATAGAACTGTCATCCACCCTGGCAAGTTTCACCCAAGCTGCAGCTGATTCCTACAAGAACCTTGATGACAAACCTATGGAAGGAGCTAGTTCGCCTCAGTCCTCTGGTCACACACCGTACTATCAGTCACCAGTTGATGAGAAAGTAGAAACTCTACCACCTCTTTCAGAGGACAGCACACAGGGTCCGATTATTGTGGATGTCACAAGTGATAAAGAAGAGTCCTACAGTAGAGTTACTCCTGAGCCTAATGATCCAGCAGTAGAACAATCATCACCAGTAGATAGGACATATTCCACTCCAAGAAGCCCATCTATGCCTGAGCCTGAATCCCCACAGGAGTCATCACCCATCGATGTTGAGGCTAAGAAACAGGAAGAGATCAGCCATTCACTGCTGTCCTCAGCGCCACTGAACAAACATGAATCTGACTCCGGTGCTTATACAACTTTTAAAGAAGAGAGTAAAATGTCTATTTCGGAGGGCACTACATCAGACAAGTCGGAAACTCCCCTGGAAGAAGTGGTTGCAGAAGATACATTTTCACACTTAGCCTCAGCATCCACAGCTTCTCTGGCCACTAGTTCATTGCCAGAACCAACTACTGGTTCTCCTTCTCTGCATGCTGAGGTAGGCTCGCCTCACTCAACAGAGGTTGATGACTCTTTGTCTGTCTCAGTGGTTCAGACTCCAACCACCTTTCATGAGGCAGAGGGATCACCAACTAAGGAAGACAGTCCAAGGCCTATGTCTATCTCCCCAGAAATCTCACCTAAGACTAAAAGCAAAGTGCAGACACAGGACACAAAATCTCCAGAGCATTCCACTATGTCTTTAGAATTTGGCCAGGAGTCACCCGATCATTCCTTAGCCCTGGATTTCAGTAAGCAATCTCCAGAGCACCAGTCACTGGGCAGCAATTCTCATGCTACAGAAAATGGCCCAACTGAAGTGGACTACAGTCCCTCAGATGTAACAGAGGTAAAGGTGTCTAGTGAACCAAAATGTGCAGATAACCCTTTGCTTTTTGAAGGAGGTGAGTCAGCCCGAGCCACTTCAGCAACCCCTTCAGATGCATCTCAGTCTTCTGTTACAACTCCATGTCAAATGACAGGGAACCTACATGCTGCTGTGGAGCAGACAGATAAGTCTCCATCCACCCCAAGGGCCTCATCTCTCACCCTGTCTCCCCATTCCAATGAACCCTCTCCGGTGTTAGGAGGTCCTCCGGCTAATACGAGCTTAAGTCCAGTCTCGGAAACCACAGCCAGAATGGATTCGGAGAATAAACTTGACAAGTCACCATCACCTCCCAAAGTTCCTTCCCCATCTACATCTTTCAATATTTCAAAAGAAGATACTCTTTCCCCCAAAACAGAAACAAATCCATTCAAATGTGATGACTCTGTACTTGAAAAGAATTCTACAAGTCCAAAAGTTCCTTCACCATCAGAACTACCTCTCTCCTTTGAGCCTTACGATTTTAATTCTCCCTGTGGGTCTAGGGAACCTGACTCCCTTAAAAAGAGCCTCTGTGCTCCATCCAAGACAGATGTTGATCTTTGCCTTGTGAAGTCTTGTGAGTACCGTCACCCCAAGACTGAGCTGTCACCATCATTCATCAACCCAAACCCTTTAGAATACTTTATTAATGAAGAAAACGCATTGGATGAGGAGAAGCCCCTGGCCAAGTCAGGTGGTGGACCCCCACCACCAGGAGGTAAGCTGTCTGCCAAGCAATGTGAGGATACCCCACCCACATCCATCAGTGAATCTGCCCCATCACAGACAGACTCAGACGTACCTCCAGGAACAGAAGAGTGCCCTTCCATCACAGCAGATGCAAACATTGACTCTGAAGATGACTCTGAAACTTTGCCGAGCGACAGAACTCTGACATACAGGCATGCTGATCCACCTCCACTGGCTCTCAGGGACTCTGCTCCAACTGCAGGTAATCACGATGTTTGTATGGTGGACCCAGAAGCCCTAAAGGCTGAAGAAAACCTTCACAATGCAAATACAGATGGCGGAGACAAGACCAAAAAGAAAAAGCTATCGAAAAAGTCCTCATCGCCAGCCAGGAAGAGTGGTCTGTCAAAGGTTAAGGACTCAAAGACTGCTTCTCCAAAGAAGGGTGTTGGAGAAGGAAAAGATGTCAAAAATGCAACCAATACGTCTGCATCCAAAGGTGTGAAAAGCTCTGCATTGGGTGGGTATTATTTTAATCTGGATCGTCTTTTATGCTTGTGTTGTTGTATATACAGTATTTGATGCAGTTGAGATTTTGATTAAAACCAAAAAAATCTTTTTCAGGTACCGGAAGTGGGAAAGTGTCACCTCTGTCCAACTGCCCTCCTATGTACATGGATTTGGTTTACATTCCCAATCACTGCAGTGCCAAAAATGTGGATGCTGAATTCTTTAAACGTGTCCGCTCCTCTTACTATGTAGTCAGTGGCAACAATCAATCAGCTCAGGAACCCAGTAGAGCTGTCCTGGATGCTTTACTTGAAGGAAAAACCCAGTGGGGAAACGGCATGCAGGTAAGTTTTAAGTAACAAGTGAGCTTGTAAATATCTTCAGTGCTAAAAACCTGTAAAAGACTGGAACAAATTAATCATTGATTTACAAAAACTAAATTGTTTTTGAAGAAAGAGTTGGACTAATTAAGATTTAGAATCTTACCTGTGGTGTAAGGGTGGAAAACCTGACATTAAAAACAGTCTTGTGGTGGCGCAGGGGTTGAGCACAATCCATTTATGGAGGCCTTAGTCCTCGATGTGACTGTCACAGGTTCAATTCCCAACCTGGTGACCTTTGCCGCATGTCTTTCCCCATCTCTCATTACCAACTTTCTTCTCAATTAACTATCAAATAAAGGCCACTAGAGCCAATAAAACCTTATAAATTCCAAGTAGAATAATTTTCCAGTAAATATTCTATGAGAATGTAAAGTAAATTAGAAAGCAATAAAATCATGGCAAATGATTTAGATGAAACTGAAAAACATGCATTGAATTAGTTGTTTTATATGCCATTGTCCTGCACAATATAGATTTTTTTTATTTGCTTATCATACAATGAGGCTACTTTGTGTTTGGCTCATGACAAACTTGCTAATAAATTCCAAGATTAATAATACTCAGAGTAACTTCATGATAAAAACGAACAAGTACAAAACTTTTGAAGTTTGAGGTGCTGTCCATTGCATTTAAGTCACTGACAACTTAAGACTACTCCACACAACCCCATAGCAGAAATTTGCACTGGTCCTTTAAACCTGCAATCAGTGTACTGACCAGATTCAGAAATGTACTCTCATCAAATAATTTCCCTTTGCTTCCTTAAGGTTACTCTAATTCCGACCCACGACACAGACGTGATGAGGGAGTGGTACCAGGAGACCCATGACAAGCAGCAGGAGCTGAACATCATGGTTCTGGCCAGCAGCAGCACAGTTGTCATGCAAGATGAGTCCTTCCCAGCTTGTAAGATAGAGCTGTAGCCTTTCTCTAAACGCCAGAAAGGAGTGTTGTCTTTAAAGAAAACCAAACTCATGTAGCACTAAACTTGAACTGACACAAAAACATTGAATGAAATAAAAACCTGTAATGACCGTTAACTAATGTTACCAAAAGAAGAAGATTAGGGCCTTCATGTTTTGGTTTGACCCTGATAAAAGGATCAAACAGCAAAGAGACAAAAACCCAAATAAACCAGCAGCACCCCCTGAATGTCCAGACTTGCCGGTTTTAATGTAGTCACATAATGATGGTACTGAATTTTTTTTCCCTCTGAGTCGCCTGGTCAATATTTATTGATTCTTTTGTATTATCATAAAGCTCTGTAATATTCAGTTAGAGCTTTTTGGCAAGCAGAACAACAATAAAAGCTGTTGTTCTGAAACAACAGCTTTTATTTACAACAAAGGGAAGGAAAAAAGTCTTTCTGTAACTGCCTTAGAGAGTCAAAGTGAATGTAGAAGACCTGATTGGATAAACAACTCTCAAGACCCAATAATTACTAAATGGTGATAGCTACAGTGAGAACTGATAACAGACTGGGATGCTTGAGATCGATGTTCATTAATATAATGACTGCTGCTACCAATAGAATCTTTTTTTTCCTTTAATTTTTAAGTTAGCTGAATTGTATTATTTATTTAACTATGCCACCAATATGTTTTGCAGTGAGCTATGATAGTAAATTAAAACTTTTGTTTATGACTATTTAATTTTTTACATCATTCAGTGGGTTCAGAAAACTCTAGTGTGTACAAAATCATTTTATAGACTTTATTGTCTGTAAACGAAATGTAGAAAGAACGGCTTTAATTTTGGAATATCTGTCTTACTTGCGGATTTTATGCTAATTCAAGAAAAAGGAAACCTTATCTTATTTCTTAGAAATGTTTTTTTTATGTATTCAGTGAGTGAGCTAAAGCCTTTTCCCATTGTAAAGCTGGCAAAGCAGGATATTTTCATAATCCTTACAATGTCTTGTTTTTCTAAATTGTACTATAATTATAAATAGCTTTGTGGCAAATAGAGTGGTTGGGAGGCATGCATGAGTTATGCTATACTGGAACTTTTCTTACTTTTAATGAGGTTTTTGCTCACAGTTGCTTTTAGGACGCACAAGAAAATACAATGAGAGAACAAAAGACTAATTTTGAAAAGGGGGCGAAAAAAGCACCCAATCAGTGATTTTTGCGGGTTTTCAATGACATATGTCCACACAAATTCCAACAAAAACCAGTGGCACTGTAGTAACAGAAAACATGACCTGGGGCACAATGTGTCATACATTTTCATTCTCAGCCAAAAAAAAAAAAAAAAAAAATATGGGTGAGAACGACAGCAAACCAACTTCTCGAAGAATCTCGGTCACCAGGGAGGCAGCACACAGAGGTGAGAGTGAATGGCTTGCGTGTTTTTTGACAAAAGTATGTAAAACCAAACACTAGACACTTTAAAGAACAAACATGACTCAACAAACTTACAGTAAACTGGCCACTAATCATCTCTGACAGGCCAGCATGTGGAGGAACATTTAAGCAACCACACACTGATTACATGCTCTGGTATTTTGGGCTATCCAATGAAGTCTCATTGGGTATTTCTTAAATGACATCAGTTTTTCATGATACCACCACAGACTGGTTTTCCCGCAGGGGAACCTCAAAACAACCACATCACCACAAACGTACTGTCAAACTGAACTGACATTTCCTCTCTGTTCTCTGGTTCCTTCCCTTCACTTCCTCTATTTCTCTTTCACTCTCTCTCTCTCTCTCTGACTTTCTATCTGCCTTTTCTCCCACCATGTCTTTCTTTCGGAAGAAGTTTAAAAATGTTTGTCTGCGGCTGTGTGGTATATTTGTCTTGTGATTCTGGCATCCCTTCTGCCCTTTCCCCAGACTCATATGTAACCTATAGCAATTAGTTTCCTTAGTGCTTTCAGATGTTTGTGAGCTATCTGTCTTCTCAAGTACCTGTTATGGCAAATCTTATGTAAGAGTAACCACAAATTAAAGGACAGCCACAATAAAATCTGTTGTGAATGAATAAAGATTTGTCTTGAGTTTTATTTTTTGGGTGGGGGGGATATAAAGCCAATTTTTCTTAACATATAACACAAAGAAAGTGGAGAGAGTGAGTAAATTTACAACACCATCCTGACCATGGCTGGTTTATGTTAAAATGGTGTTATTTCATCTTTGCGAATGTGTCTCAAGTTTAGAAATGCAATCAGTAGCATTTGAAAGTTTTACAACAGAACAGTTGCAAAGATCTTTAAAAAGTTTTTAGGTTTTACCCAACATGCCTTGGTGATGTCACAACTTTTTATATAATCAATTGACCAGCTGATGTTAATTTGCACTGATTGGTGGCTGATTTCAGCTTTTCGATTTCAGGAAAATATATTTTCTGAGAAAAAAAAACAACTTGACATGTTCAGTACTTATTATTCATGTCACATTTCTGGCAGCATCTTGTCTGACAGCGTACAGGTGTCATGGAAAAATGGAAAATATCTGAATGCTTGTTCAAGAATATTGCGAGAAATTGGACTGACTAAAGCAATTTTCATCTGACATGAAATTCCAAGGTAATCCCCAGTTCCATGCATCCTAATGTGTTCATTGCCAGTCTGTCTTATCAACCTGTCTCCTATTAGTCTGTATTTATAGCAGCTGTGTGATTAAAACGTGATTTATAGAGCAATCCCTCCTATTCTATTTAAATTAAATTATATGGCTGGTAATAGTATAATGTCAGAGGACCGAAGAGTTGACAGGTTAATGACATGAGGCCAACAATGACTGACTGTACATGACACTGAACCCCAGGGAAGAGTTTTTCTTCCAGTGTTCGTGATAAATTGAGCTATGAAGGCCAGACAGATGGATCTATGCTCCTGCTCTGAGATGTAGCATGAACCAGAATCACAGGTTTGGTTTTACTGGTGGAATGGGACGTACTTTGACCTCTATGGCATTGCTATTACTTCTTTATTGTAATGTTTTCATCAGGGGTGAAAGTAGTTATAAATTCTTGGGGGTAAAATAAATT
>CAEGAF010187617.1:0-36532 GCA_903067075.1 Micropoecilia bifurca | reverse complement strand
ATTACACTACAGAAGGTAATTGAGCTCCGTTTAATGTCAATCCAAACAACATGTTTTCAAATGATTACTTTTACCTCAACTAATGCAGCATTTCTTAAGATCTTCCAGCTTGGATAACTGACCAGATGGATGATCCAACAGCAGAGAACTGAACTTTACTTAGTTTGACAATATTCTCATCCTGCAGGTTTACAAACTGGTGGTTTCATTCTTTTTATTTTCACTGTCAATCCATTACTACTACAGCCTCAACTATCCAAATGAAAATCCAAACAGTACACCTGCATAGTACATCAGACCCAGCCATCAGGTTATTCGTTTGGAGTTGTTTATAAAGACATATGCTGCCATTTTAACAATAATTGTTTTCTGTTCACTTGTAGATTATTATTCCTGCAAAAACAAATGTGGCGGCTTTGCCTGGGCCTGTGCTTGCGTGGACGATTGTGAAAACTATGGGAGTTGCTGTTACGATTACTCAAGTAAGCAGTGATGCAATGTAACAAAATTCACTTGTGTGGAGTGTTGAACCTCGCAGAAATGTCTTTGTTTCACCTAACAGACCAAAATATGATTTTATGTACAAATGATTGTATTTTAGACTCAAGTGAAAAACGTGATTCATAACATGATTACAAAAAGATACATTTTAAGTTGAGCAAACACTTTTCCTAATCAAAGATTTCACCATAAACTTCAGAAACTAATACTTACAATAATAGATATCAGAACACGGTAAACACTTCTAGATACAACATAGTGTGTTTGCTGAAATACAATCAAAAACATTTATTAATGACTATTACAGTATTAATCTCTTTGCTTGAATATTTTTATCTGCAGCAACAATTTGAAAATATTTTCACTTTTATTAGTCATGATATTTATTATAGTTTGATTTCTGAAGAGGACCTGCAGAGGTCCAATTTGTTTTTCATTAAACAATGCTTACTTATGATCCCAATCACTGATCCGGAGCACTATATAGTAAAGAAGAAGTGGATTATTTGGCTATAGGTATTAACATAATATAGCAGCATTTTACAAGTAATGTTTCGTTTCTTTGAAAAAAAAAAACAGTTGATTATTTGGACTAAGGTTCTGCAAATGGAAAAGGTACTAAGCTTGACCAATTTTTAACATGTTTCAAAGCAGTTAGTTGTAATTAAAATATATTCTTAAATACTCATTGGTTGAAGTAGCATTCACATTTTAAATTCAAAATCACCAGAATGCTGCACAAATGTTTATTGCTGTCATTAAGAAAATTTGTTCATTAAGAGGATCCTCTGTTGTCAGGGTGATGAGAGATAAGCATGCAGCAGTTTCTGCATCTCTCTGTTATTACAATTTTGTGGCTACATATAAAAAAGATGCTGCACAACAGGAGAGAACAACTGTGACCCTTCTTCTGACGTCCTTACATCTCATTTCAGCTTATTGTTCAACAACAACCGAACAACTGGAAACCACCACTGATCCAGGACTCACCACCACAGGTCTGACTAGTTACTTAATGTCCTACTGATGTTTTATTAAAGTAACAGCTGGATGGGCAGTTGTTTGATGAGAGATTGTCTGTTTGATTCCAGCTTCTGCCGTCCCACTGTGAGGTGTCCTAGTACTAGTTTACTCCATAGTCCAAATTTGCGACTTAGTGTTAATATAAAAGCCTTTTATGTAAAGCCAAAACAATCTCTGTATAGATGTAATCTCTTTCATACAGTGTTTATGATATGAAGTGACAGTTTTGTCTTTTCTGCCTTAGTGAGGAGTTTATCTAAAGGTTAGTTTTAACATTTCTCTTTTAGATAAACCTTCTTGTCGAGACAACTGTGGATACAACATGGGAAGCTGCTCCTGCACCAGTTCTTGTCAGTGGAATGAAAACTGTTGCCATGACTACCGCTGTGAGTGTAACCTCAATATGTTGTTAGTTGATAGTCATAAAAGCTTGTTATAAACACTGCTGCAAAAAGTTCGTGGATTTTTTTTCTTTTTCTTCCAGCTTACTGTGGATACTTCTATATCACTGAACCCACCACACGTAAGACACCATCATAAGTGGCTTTAATAGAAGACAATAAATATACATTTGTTTCAATTTTGTAAAAATTACAATAAAGGAACATGACAAAGATTAGAAAACACCTCTACTGTTCCTTTAAAAAGAATTCATACCTCTTGAACTTTTTCACTATTTGCTAGATAATAACTGCAAATGTGGATGTATTTCCCCACATTGCTTCCCAAAAATAAAGACAAAGTTGAGGATAACTGTCTACCTATCCATTGATTATTGAAATATTTTAACCCTCCTTTTTATGGCAGCTCAACAGTCATGTGAAAACAACTGTGGCAGTTACCTGGAAAGCTGCTCCTGCCAATACTCATGTCAGTGGAATGGAAACTGCTGCCATGACTACTACTGTAAGCACAAATTTGCCATCATCACCTGGATCTGCATCCATATTTTGAAATTACAATTAGTCTGTTGTAAAATATATGAGAAAATAAAAAATTCTTTTGATTCATGCAGCTTACTGTGAATGGACCACTAAAGTTCCCACCTCAGGTAAAACATTTGTTTTCTGTAGATCTATTTTATATACAGTTTATTTAAATAATGCTGAGTCTAGGCAATTGTAAAATTATCATAATACATTTTTTAAAAACTTCAATGAGGTCTTATCCTCCTGTATCAGGGCCATGCGGAGGCTCCCTGTTTGGTTCTGGTATTATTTCGAGTCCCAACCACCCCGACTATTACAACGACAACTCCTACTGCGTATGGCAGCTCAGAGTTGCAAACAACCAAAGGATCTTCTTGACATTTTTTTATGTGCAGTGAGTAGAAACAGTCAAATCCAGTGAAGTTTTGAGAATGGAAAATACTGTAGGATTTGTTTTGAAATTTCTACAAATCTTTTTCAAAAAATGTTAACATTTTCCTGTCGCTTTCACAAACAGGTTGGAGAATTGTTGCAGCTGTGACTACATTTCAGTCTACGATGGACCGTACACTAATTCACCATATTTGGGGAAATTGTGCAACAGTCTGAGCAATTTCTACTCCACCTCCAACTACATGACAGTGGTCTTCCATTCGGACAGCTCTGTGGTCGGCCGAGGATTCAGAGCCGAGTTCTTGAGCTCTCTGAAACCCAGCTCAGGTACGCCTGGGTTTTCATGTCTTTATCTTTCAGTTGTAAATTCTACGTGAGGCAATTGTTGAACTGGTCAAGTTGTAGGGCACAATAATCTATTTGTTTATTAAATATTGAACATAATTCTCCTTCAGGTCGTGTTGACTACTCCTCAGACAACATGAACATATTCCATTATTTTATTCCATACAGTGACTTAAAATACGAACAAAAGTCCAAAGAAATGTTGTGACTTCATGAGAAAAATTAAGGTTGAGTATTTTCTGTTTGGCAGAATCTGAGGAAGAGAAGAAAGAGTCTGAAGAGCAGAACGAGGCTTAAGTTGTTTCTGCGGAAACCTCATCCGATCAAATCTGTATCCCTTTAAATGAAATGCTAGATTCTACTTAACCTTTCTTTCCTTTCTCCCTCATTATCTGATTAAATGCATGACTGAAAGACAAGCTGTGTGTCTAATTGTGTCAAACTCTCAACTGAAGTGAATTTTCTTCAAGTGGAAAAAAAAGTGACCTTTATCCAAGTTTGAATTGCTGCGGTAAAAGCTGCAACAGGAACCCAGATATTCCCTTTCCTGCTCGTTCTGGACAAATCTAATGTGTTTGTAGGCCAGAAAACATGTAGAGTTGTGGGTCTGCTGCAAGGTCTTCTCTCAGAAAGTTCTCAAACTCCAAAAGAAGACACTCAGGAGGAATCCTGATAAGATGGTGGAACCGTCATTGGCTTGTTTTGATGCACAAATCTTAATTATCGGGCCATCATCTTTTTCTCAAGCCCTTAGATGACAGCAGAAATGTATAGATCTTCACTTTTTAGCTTTTGTACTTTTCTATCATGACATAAATACTTCAGATGAGCCTACAATTACTTTAGTCATCTCCTACATTTCAACATATAAGCAGAACACCACAACAGACTCTATACTCACCAACTTCCTGCCTCTGACTGTTAGACTCGCAGAATAAGTGGCTTCCTTTAAAGGCCAGCTAAAAACTAAGCATTTTTAATTCAATTTTTTGCTTAAATTTGTATTGTGTGTTTGCTATTTTGTTTCTTGAAAGACTATGTGATTTTAATCTTGAAAAGTGTAATATGAATGACGTGGATCTGATGCATCATCCCTCCTGAACCCAAGATTTGACAACCGGTCAGACCCTCACCTCCAACACTCTTACAGTAAACATCCCTCATTTGTCAAAACACACTTTCAGCCCCCATTCTGGAAAAAGACAAAAAAATTTGAAAACCCCTGCCCACCAAAAAAAACAAAACAAGGCAAAGTTCAAGTCGGTTAGAAAACACTTTACTTATAAATTAGTAATCCATATCACAAGAAACTCTTCTGCCATCTCAGCTCAGGGAGACGGTGATGGTCAGAAGTTTAACATTCATGAATCTACGACAGACAGAGAACATAAGGCAGCCTTTTACTGAATGTCTCCATTAAATTTAGGAACAATAACAAGGTGGTGCTTCTAAAAACAGCAACTCCACCCTCTACGTGTGTTGGTAAGCAACAGACAACAGAACCCGAGACAAAGGACAACCTTGCTGAAGTCTTACAGCCAAAACAGTTAAGCTTTTTTTTATTGACATGGAACATCTATCCAACCATTCAGAATATAATACTCATTAAATATTCAAAGTAAAAAGCACTGGGATACTTACATTTAATGAAAGATTTCATCGAGAACTACAAAAGGCTAGATCGTGCTACGTGGCAATCCTGAAACAGTGTTCATATGAGACATAAGTTTGATTTTGTATTTAAATACAGAGACAATCGTTACAAATTACTTCATACAATGTCAAAAAAGTCAGATGGTGATATGATTCTGTAAAAAAAAAATAAAAAAATTAATTCAGCCAAAACGACTTAAAAGAAACAAGTTAACCAATCTATCATGATGGAGGAACCTTAAAACACTTCCTGACAAAACGCCGCCTTATACAAGCTTTGGCCAGGTTTCACTGCTTGATGCCACTTTCTTGTCCCAGACAGAGCTGACATGAACTCTTAGGTTAGTTAGCAGCATTCATGGAGAAGAACTTTTGGCCAGTAAAATGTTGAGAAATACAATCATGGCAACCACAATCAAACCGCAACAACCGACTCTCCTGTTATCCATAAGGTTCTGGGTCTAGCTCCTATAACAAGAACAGGAAATAGTAATTTTAAAATGTCTCAAACTTTTGACACAAAAGAAAAAAACAAAACGTGACAATATCAGGCACTGCAAAGAAATCGTAGTAATGCACTGAGCACAGAAATAATTTCAACACGGCTTCGATAAGGCCAACTGTAAATATCTGAGGAATAAGTAGAAGTAACTTTGGGTGTGTTGAGATTTTTGTGGTGTTGTAAAAAATGTAAAAATATAAAAACAGGATTGCCTGATTTGTTCAGTGCCAAGTCAGATGTTTACGAGCACTAGACATAGGCAGACACCTCAAATTGTTTTTAAGGCAGTTAATGGTTTAGCTGAACAGTTTGGGTTTTTTTCCCCCAAGGTGGAATGATTACAAAACGACAGTCATTTAGAAAAAAATGTTTTAGTGTACTGTAGTGTTTTCTAATCCACATAATGTCAAAATTAGATGCAAATGCTGCAGCAAGTTGATGCACTTTTTGCAGTCCTGGCCGTGCTTTTTTTAGGTCCAGTCCTGGCTGAAATATTGACAGTTTTCTTTCTAAAGTACAAAAGTTCATTTATTTTTAAGCAAATTTTAAACTGGTTGAGATAGGAGCCATTAGTGATGGTGACTTAGTTCAGACGCTTAAAATTTTGACAAAAGCGTTTTCTTTTTGTTTGTTCAACATTATGACTATCTTAAATATTCTATATTAAAAAAATGGTTCAAGAATCTATAAAACATGTTCCTTCTGGATAGATGTTCAAACGTAAGACCTCAACTCTAAATCTGTGGACAATCTTTTAAAGCAGCATTTAAACCAGATAATTTTTTTTTTAAAAAACAACCAATCAATCCCGACACAAACAGTTGCAAGACTTTCAGCCAGAACTGAAATTTTGCTGATAGCTACAAAAAAGTAGTTATGAGCAATGCAAATACATATTATTGAGACTGTATATATAATTTGACCACAGTAAATGTAACAGTGTGCACCCAATTCGTCTTTCTGAGGTTCACTAAAGTTTTGTGTTTTATAATAAATCAGTTTTGGAGAAGAGTTCAAATGAGTCATGAAACACCCAAAATCAAAGACATTCATACAAAGCTGAGTGCATGTAAACCTCTGATGGGCACTGACTTTTTTCCCCAAAGGAAAAGGTGTTGAGTGCAAATTTAAAAATACGAGCTGGAAAACTCATGTTGCTCCAGTAAGAACAGGTGACTTTCAACTTGATGTAATTTTCTGTTCACAAATCAATTTAAACTTTGTACGTCTAAAAATTCAACACAGAAAACTGATTGAATATTTAGGAGATTGCTATTTGCTAAAACGCATCCACATATGTAAGTTTGAGTCAAATCCGGTGCATTCCAAATAAATAAACCACATAGGGAAAAGGATCCAGAATAAATGTGCCTTCTACCACCACTGCAAATAAATTCTTGAGATGTCAAAAACACTGATTATTCCTTTGTAACACACTAGAACGGGGCACCTTTAGCTATACCTAAAAAATAATGTTCTGAATGCCAACGTTGCCCTGTGCAAGTATAACTTTAAAAGCCTATGCTACATCCAGGCCAAGTGAAAGACCAATAAATAAAATTCCTAGTAAGTAAAAACAGGCGGTGTGCTAAAAGAGTTCTCAAAAGTTTGTTTTTTTTGTCACCCCCGTTCTGCGATCACTTGTGCTGCCCCCGGGCGAAGTGGCAGGCGAAGTCGTACTTGCTCTTGCACTTGTGGCCGCAGATGTTGCACTGGAACGGGTTCTCGTAGCCGTGGCACCCCATGTGGATGGTGTAGAGGATGTTGTCGGGGAAGTAGATGTCACAGTGTTGGCAGTGATGCAGCACGTGGGGGTCCTGGACGGGGGCCGACTGACCCGGGGCCGGGGTGCTGGGCTGGCTGTTGGATATGCTCGGGGTGCTGGTGCGCCCGCTGTGCTCGCTGCACGGTCCGCCCGTGGGACTGCAGTTACTGTGCGGAGGGGCGCGGGGCTCCGGGGAAGAGGAGGCGGCGCGGGTCGTGCTGGCCGCGACGGCAACGGGGGCGGTGGCCGGGTGCGGCTGCTGGATTAGGAAGGGCTTTTCGTCCACTACGGACTCCGCTCCCGGAGACATGGGAGGCTGGGTCTGGGCCTGGGCTTCTGAGGGAAGGCTGGCCAGCTGGCCTGCCAGGGTGGACAGCTGGTTCAGAGGGTTATCCATCACCATGTCATGGTGGTGGTGGTGGTTTGGGTCAGAGGAGAGCCCGTCCTCCGCCGCCCGGCTCTGGTTGTCGAAGCTTTCTTGGCGCAAGTGGGGCAGCTCGTGGGAGAAGTCGTTGGCCCCGTCAGCTTTGTGCACCACCATCGACGGGGGGCTGAAGTTGATGAGGAGACGCCGACCGTAGGCCAGAGAGCTGGCCTTCTTCTGCAGGACGCTCAGCATCTTCTTATGGGACAGGGAGCGAGCGCCTTTCATCGGCAGCAGTTTGTGCCGTCTGCGGCGATGGTGCGACAGGTTGCTGCGGTCGCTGCAGCGGAAGGAGCAGAGCTCACATTTGTAAGGCTTCTCGCCCGTGTGAGAGCGCATGTGAGCTTCCAGGTGGCGCTCATAGGCGGAGGCAAATGGGCACAGGTGGCAGCGGTGAGGCTTCTCTCCTGTTTGTGCAGAAAAAAAAAATGTGACCAACATTTGTTTGCAAATATTTTCATGTCACATAAGTCACTGTGATTCGTGCAATGATCTCCGAAAACATACCTGTGTGAATGCGGATGTGTTCAATGAGTCGGGCTGTTCCTCGCGTGGCATAGTTGCAGTAGCGGCACTTGAGTTTGCCATCGTAGGTCCTCTCGAAACCATCAACCAGGATCCCTGAGTTGTCGTCCAGGGATATGTCCACCGAAGGATGTTCCAGGCCATTCTGGCTGCATTCTGTGACCAAAATGTGTTGCGCAAAAACCAAATGAAGCAACATACAAATCTTTTTGTTTGTTATGTGCTCGTGGAAACCGTTGCAGCTTTTTTTTCATATTTAAACATGGGTTTAGCAGTTGATTAAAACCTGACAATCCCAAAGACAATCGATTGCACTGCATTTTGTTTAGTGGTTTCAAAGTAAAGGGGACTGAATATAAGAAGGCACTCACATTTTATTTAATTTAAAAAGAAAAAAAATTCTTAACATCACCGTGACATTTAATTTCCCTGTGGGATTTAAAAAGTATCTCTGAAATTAATTGAACTGAATTGCCCTTCACACTACTGTGTGAGGGTGCTTAGCAATAAAGCGCTGTAAAATGCATTGCTGTAACATGGCGAGATTTAAAAACGTCAAAAGGATACAAATACTTTATTTAAGGCACTGTACCTACACAGAAATGCATTATAAAATCAAATTCAAAAATATTTTATTAATGCCAAAGGGAAATTAAATAACCACTTAAACAGAACCAAGACATGCTGTCATGTTTGAAATAAATAAATCAAATAAAAGTAAACAATACTCAGTATGTCTTGGGAGTAATATGTATAAAATACAGTTATTTGTTGATTCACTATGTTGACTAAATTGTATGGTGGCCTAGACGGTTTTCCAAAATGTGTTTGCTGTTGCTATGTTGCTTTGGCATTTCGTTGAACCTTCTGAGCCACCGTAAAACGGTGATTAACATTTAGACACATTAATACTGAAACTACCAAGCTGCTCGCTGGGGACATTCATTCAGCTACAAGATAGACCAACAGTAAACACATGAGAAACACGTCACCTGCTGGCAGCTCGTCCACCTCCTTGACCCCAGTCACAGAGCCTGATATCATGTTGACATGTTGAGTCTGCTGGCTGAGATACTCCTGGAAATCCTTCACAAAGTCCAGCGTGTCCGGCTTTTCCTCCCCCATCGGAAGAAAGTGACGGAGGTTCAACTCACTGCTTGACAACATCACATATTTGGACACTTATCAGTGAGGAGAACGGGAACATTGAAGCGATTAAAAAAATAAGACAAAAAACATCTGGGCAGGTATATGTAAAACGCCATGTTTTGTAATATCCACATTTGTCAGTGTATTTATTGTTATCTAGTTGAATTGTACAGCATACCAACCTCCAAAGATAAAAACAGCCGGATGATTTCTTTAGAAAAAATTAAAAAACTGGTGTTAAGCCCCGTTTACTGGCTAGCCAGACACAAAGACGGAAAAACCCTGGAGAACAATGATTGACAAGCAGGAAATCGGCGCGATCCAATGTCTGGTCAGTGTTTTCTACACGCAGCTCCTCCTCATCATCGTTAGCATCACCATCATCGTCATGTTTGTTCCCAGCCAGCTAACGTTAGCTCCGTTAGCGAAAAACATCTTTTTTTTAAAGACTCCACCGAAAATCAGACAAAGACACAAGAGTTTACATTAGGGAGAATGTTCCAGTGCGTTAAAATCACTTACATAGCTCGCAATTATGATAACAACAGCAAGTATTTCCCAGGGAAGCTAGCGGGCTAAATCAAAACAATTAACCAGTTGAAGTCCATGTTGCGCCGTTAAAACCGTCCCCTAAAACTGCAACACCTAAACAAAGGTTCCCACCGGGATTGTAGAGGCAGCAAATTTTATTTTTGATTTTATTTATCTTTATTTTTATTTTGTCAGCAACTGTTTTTGTCTCTCATGCTTTTCTGTAAACGCAGTACAAAGGTCCACCAGGATAGCACTAAAAAGCAAGAAATGAAAAAGATCTTTAAAATTACTGTATTACTACTATAAAAACATTTTTAATTTGGTCAGAATTGTTTAAACTTAATTGCCATATGAAATCAAGTCATTCTCATTTATTTGTTCGGGAACTTTAAAGTCTTAGTCTTTAACACATCATTAATAGTTCAAAATTAATGTTAGAATTAAAATAAATATTTTAAATTTTATTTCAAATTTTTAAGAATCTGCAAATTCAATCTACCCTAGTTTTTTCACAGGCCGCTTTCATGTTTTTTCTGAAATCGATGCAAGTTATCTCACAAATGGTAGAAAATTTCATATATAGAGAAAAAATCTTTTCAAATAAAGTTGAACTTTTATTATTCTTCTTATTTATCATTATTTCTATTTTATTAATATTTTATATTTTATCACGTAACAATTAATAACTTTCTCTGGTAGGTAAGCACAGATGTTTTTACATGTAAAATGTGTGATATGCATGCACTTCATCACCCTTAGTCTTACATCAAAAGTCACCTAATTAGGTAATCCGAGTTCATGTGTGTAATTTGTTCCCAGTATCACAAAAGTTTTGTAATTTATCTTACAAAGATAAAAAGATAAACTGAACATGTCTTTCTTAGTTAGTCATAACTTCCTCCCTTATAGTAAAAAGAGCACACTTACTTGTGTGTGATTTTAAGTCAATTTTTGTGTCCATTTTTGTTGAAGGAGACTTTGTGCTTGATGTTTGTGCTTAAAACATTCAATGGGCTGATCAAATTTTCAGAGGAATATTTACACGTTCATTGACTAAATTTTAAATAAATTTTAGGGAAATAGACACAGGAACCATAACTGATTTGAAAACAGTGAACGATTAAACTTGCTGATGGGAAATGGAAACGCTGTAAAGAGTTTGTTAGAGAGGAAACTGGCGAAGGATGTGTGAGTCACCCCTTTTTGATTTAGTTGCTTTAGAGATGTTGAAAAAAAAAAAAAAGCAACATAAAATTTACTTGGGAATGTCAGAATCTTGCCCTGGTAAAGTTATACTCTACGAACCCATTGTGTCAAGTGTCATGCAACGTATTTTTTTTAATAGCATAGATCATATTTGTCTCTGAAGGTAAAGTAGCATTGTTGCAGTTGCTTGGCACCAACGATTGTCTTCTGTTTAACTAAAGGGACATACAGCCCTCTACTCAACAACATTCTCCAGTTCACTGTGAGATAAGTGTGTTCCCTGGCAAGAAGAAATAGATCATCCCAAGAAAGTTGTGGTTCTACGTTGACCTAGCTGACTCTTTTTGATGGGGTGGAGCAGGGGGTCTACTATTAACTCTCCTTGGATCACAGTGTTCATCTACTCGAGTCTAAGGCCAAGTCCACATTCCCTAAGACGACTGAAGATAATTTCTGCTGCTTCTGCCGGAGACCTTGTAAATCAAGAGTCAATTGGCACAGATCTTTATTCACAGCAATTAATCAAAGCAGCATCCATATTACTGAGGGCATGGCTCCTACCCATCTGTTTATTTCCTGCTCTGCCCCACCTTCACTTGTGAGCAGGACACCAAGAAACTTGAAACTTCCACTTGAGGCAGAGATTGGCCTCGATTTAAGAAACAAGGCCTTAGACAGAGGAGACATCTCTCTTACTCGCTATGCTGCCCCCCTTTGACAACCTTAGGTCCATGTTTACACATCTCTTTCCCTTTTAGCCAGTGATTTTGATTTTATTGAGAGAGGAATGTGCTTGATTATACATTTTAAATAGTTTTTACATCATCCAAATATTGGACTGTTCAAACCGATAAGAAAATAACCACAGAATGAGTTTGTCAATTAAACTGGATGTGGTGTCACCAAGCAATCACCAAGGTGATATATAAGGTGAAAGACAACCGAGGAGAGTTCTGCATTCAGTGATGGTTTGCACTTGACATTCACTAATATTCACGAAAAAGCATCAGAGAACTTCACAGAACAACCAAGATTAAATTACTCCCAGGTGAAGTACTTACAGATTAGGGTTATGTCTAAAAGCATTTGGTTCCACTGCATAGTACTAATAGGTGTTTAATTAAATAGGGTATGGCACACTTTTCAGATTTGGATTTGGATAAAAAGAGTAAAACGTTTATCCCTTAAAATCTTTCTTCTAGTATTTTGTGCTCTATCACCGAAAATCTCACCATGTCTCACTAAAGATACATCAAAAATGGTAGTTGTGATAGGACAAGCAAAATTATGCATGGCCCTGCTTACGTCTGTCAGTTAAGTGTCTTTATATTGAAATATATACACAGGTAATTATTTCCTGATCCTTATCCTCTGTTCATTACCTTCGGTGTCATTTTTCACAGAGACGTGAACGCACCCATCTCTTGTCACCAGCTGATGAAATTAACCGATAGCCTGTCATCCACATACCATAAGACATGACACACTTTCAGACGTACAGTCTGTAATTATACTCAAGTGTCAAATGAGGCACGGCAATAGCAATACGTCCAGAGGCCACTGACAGATTCATTCAAATTTGATTACAATCAATAATTAACAAGTTAAGTGCACAGTGAAGATCATGTTGCCCCATTTGTGTCAAACTTGTAGGAAAACCACAGAGGAGAAGATGATAAACGGCCAATTAGATGGAGACCACTGTATCCTTTTACTCCTCAACAACTGCTACCGTCAGAGCATGCATGTCACAGCGGTAACGAAAACCTGCTGGCATCTTTACTTTGCAATTTGAGCTGTTCATTTAGAGTTCATTTTTAGGTTCATCTACCTGACTACCATCTGATCTCTACAGTAGGTCATTCTTCTGTAAAACGAGTAGGATTTTTACCATTTGAGCAATCCTTTGGTAAGTTCAAGTAGCTCTCCACGCTTTCTGGTACAGTAAAGAATTTGGACACCAGATGGCGCACATGCACCAGTAGTGAAAATGGCTTCGCCCACTCTGCTTAAATTAACACTTTGAGAAGCCAACACATCCGGGATGTTATGGCGCATAAAGTGAGATTACACTAATTAAGGCTATGTGTCTTGAACGTCTCATCATTGCCAAGATTCTGGAAGGTTCTTGCACCTGCGGAACCGAAGGACAGTCGACCTTATCCGGTGAACCTCGGCCACGAGAAGAGCCAGTTACATCATCCTCCAACAGCCTGTCCTCGCTAATGTTATTTTATTGCATTTTAATTATGCTCAGGTTTCTACCGAGGCCTGAACCTCCTGAATAATTTACAAGCAGCCATGGTGATTTGTGGGCACGAGAAGACAAAAGAGCACACTTTCCCATTGCAGTGGTCTAATTTGTTTCAATAGTTTTGTTTTTTAAAAAATCCTGCCGCAGAAATGATTGAGCCACTAATCTTCGGTCGCATTTAAAACTGCGAATCTCCAGAGGTTTCAAATCATTGTGGCCTCTTGACTAAAGGAATGATTTATTGCGCCTAAAAATACTAAAGGGGAGCGTTGGGTCAAACTTAATTTTGCATTCATGACTTGTTCAATTCCAGATACATTAAGCTGTTCCGCTAAAGGGCAGCTGCTCTGCTAATGAGACTGGTAGCAGGTTATACTCTTATTGCATCCAGTATGTGACTCTTTGAGGTACAGGTATGTTTTTTTCCCACATGAAATATGCCTTTGGAGTTACTAAAAAGTTTTCAAAAGGTTATAAATTTAAAACAGTTTCATAAATCAGTCGGTTACACAGTAATATGGATTTTTTTCTAAAGGAATAGGCTTGATTCGGGTCATTGGACTGAACCAGTTTTGGTGTAATATCCTTACAAGGTTCAAGTGTGCAAAAAGTGGAGGTTTTTGAACGCAATGGCTCTAAACCCAGGGCGTCTTCCACTTGGGGGTGCTAGACGCTCTTTCGCAAAAAAGAGAGGTAAAAAAAATTATATCTTATTTGTGCCTTGAAAGAGTTTTGTATGTTGTGTAAATGTATGTAAATTTATCCTCCATGTCCTCTTATGTTAAAACATATCACAGCAACATGGGCTTGTAGATTTTGTTGGAAAACCCATAAAACACATATGGACACATGTGGACTCATGCCTATAAGGGCAGCTTAGAGAGAACACTTAACCTGAAAGTTATGTTTATAGTCTGTAGGAGGATGGATCCTCAGGAGAACCATGGCCAGGATTCAAGCCCAGGACCTTCTTGCTTGCAAGGTAATAGTGCTACAACGGCTTCACTGTGCAGTCCTGCTTGCAAAACATTAATTCATTAAAAAAAAAATCTATTTTGGGTCCCCAAAAACGTGTTGTCGCAGATTACTGCAGAGGGAAGTCCTCCTAAAACCTGCTTCTAGCTGTAAAACTTTGGCACGCCGACATGATGCAAGCGAATTAAAATGAGTATTATTATTATTATTTTAACAATATACGATGCAGAACCAACCCAGGGACAACACCTGTCTTTGAGAGGCTGGCAGTGTTATCCACTTGCTCCGATTCACATTTAAAAGGCCTTTCTGGCAAGATTCCCTTCTCCCCTTAATCACTTGATTTAAAGCCTCTTGTTGTTTAACACTACACTGGACAATTAATTTACTCCTCCTTTCCCTGAAAGAAATTAGAATTTAATTTAAAGAAGGTCTTTAGCAGTTTTGTGAGACTCCGTGCCATTTGTTATGCTTGCGTAGAAAGCTGTCTCGGAGATCACCCTCCTGGAAAAGCTTTTTAATCCCAGACAAGTGCAGCCATAGTAACAGCAGACAGGAGCCTCTTGGAAGCAGAAAAGTGAAGGGGAGGCTTGGAGATTTATTCTCCTTTGACTGAGACTGTTTCTTTTCTTGAGGTCTCCTGCTCCACGTGGAGAATTTGAAAAAGAACTGAGAGGTGGGGTGGGTAGGATAAAGGAGGTATATATTAAGCTTTTCTTTCCTCTCACCACTTAATTTCCTTGCAGGCGCGCCTTGCTCCGGTGTAATGAATGTAATTGCCGCCTTTGATGAGAATGCTATTATCTGGATCACACTTTACATGGGCAAACAAGACTTGGCCCTCCCTCCTCCTCCGCCTCCCATTTAACTCAGCAGTCAGACCCCCCAATTATGCAGAGAACAAGTGGCTTTTCATAAAACCAGCGTGTCGCTCTCGATTGGTGGGGCTTGGAGGCGGCTACATGTGGACAAAGGATAGATTAGATGTGATATAGGTGCACCAAAACCCCATTTCCTTGATTAATTTCCTGCATGGCTCATAGGAAAGGTTCTACTATTTCCCAGCTGAACTTAATCTTTCCTGCGAAGACGAAGGTTTTATCATTTGATAGATGTGTCAACTCGGTGGACGGCGAGACATCTTATTGGCCTACGGTGGATTGTATTTATAGACTTTAAATGCGTCATTTTCTCGTTTCAGTGTATTTCATCGGGATTCTGTCGCCCTGCTGGGAGTTGAACTACAGTCTGAAGTCTTTTGTGTCCTCGTACAAGTTTTGTCCCAGGATCAGCCTTTAGGGGTTAGTGTGGTCAAAGCCAAAAAGGCCAAAACGTCAAGTTTTGATCCGCATGTCTGCATGTCCCTTTCAAGGTTTCTGGCAGTCACCAAATAGGTCTACCTGTGACTGTCTTTCAACAATGGCTTTTTTCCAGATTATTCTTTCATACAGGCCAGATTTATTAAGTCTTCCATTAATGGGTGATGGGATCTCTGCAGCTCCTCCTAAGTTCCCATAGGCCTTTTGGCTGCTTCTCTGATCCCCGTGTTGGGTTTAGGTTTGCAGGTGTACCATACTTTTTGCAATCTGAGATTATATTTTATGACCTGAACCTGTCTTAAACCTAACCAACTTTTACTTGACTAATTTTTAAAGTAATTTCCTATGTCATCACCATGTTATTCCTAAGGGAGTTGGTTGCACTGGATTTTATTTGGGGGTTATTTGAGTAATTGAGTAATTGAATATAAATACACACTACACTAAGTTCTGTAGGTTTAAGTTGTTTGATTGCAATCCTTCAAAACATTGTTTTTCTGGTGTCAATCTAGTTTCCTTGCTGATCTTGTTCTGCCCTACTGTCATTACTTCACTCGCACACAAAACAAATGAGGTTATTCACACATCATCTTTGTCTCTGTGTCACACGTTCACAGACAGCGGTGCGCTAAATGCTCATTTAATAACAGGGGTGAACAGATATGGTGGGATTTTATGAAGCGACGCGCAGTAAAGCTGCTGTCACATTAGGAAGTCTAAGCAGGGTATCGCTGCCCCACATTCATATTGAAGTACCACTCAGCGACACACACACACACACACACACACACACACACACACACACACACACACACGCTCCAGACTGGCTGCAACAAACCAGCGAGATTCCTTCCAATATTCCCAACAGGCAGAAATATCAGGAACAATCAAATCGACTGTCACAAGTGACAAATTATACTATTACTCCTCAAAGATTGTCATTCTTGAAATCTATTCGCAGCCATTTCATCTTCATCAATGAGTGATTATTCCTCTAAGCAAGCAATTCCCCCGTGATTTATAGGTAATCGATTCATTTGACTATTAAGCTCTTAGCATCGCTCCAAGCAAACCAGCGGCAGACACATTCACTTGCATATGTATCCAAGCGGCGGCTCGTGGCAGTTTCATGGAGTGATGAATGCCGGCCGCTCGACCACCTGACTCTCGGAGGTTTATGCCATCAGAAACGGGTCGCTATCCAGGCCCCAGTCACGGCCAAGAAAGAATTGGCCAATATTTTTGAGTGAAGTGGCATTTTAGCAGTATTTATTTGATGGCTCCCACTACTAAAACCACGGCCCACAAATAAAGAAGATGGTATAATAGCTTGTGACTGGCCGGCTGGCTCCCAACTTGAAATGAAGTGTCCGGTCGTGAGTTATCGTGGCCAAACGTCATTTGTACAGCCGGAAAAGTGGGGACATTTTTCTGCCTTGTCACTTTCTGGCCATAGCTCATTGTCCCGAATGATACCTCTGAACGCACAGTTGCCCTAATACGAGCATTACACTTGTGCCGTGAGAAGGCTGGTAATGGATCAGCCTGTCTATTGGAAGATAATATATAGCACATCCACTAGCACATCCTTAAATACCATGGAGTAATATGTGATGATGTGTGTGTCAAACTGCGTTGCAGTCAGTAGCATTTCAAAATAGTTGAATTTAAGCATAAAAAGATTTAGTTTTATAGGTGAGCAAAAAAAAAGAAAATTGTTCTTTAAATTATTTTGAAAATTATCAAGCATTTTGTTATGTATATTTGATGTGTCATGCAGTTCATTTATAAAAAGTACAAGTAGAACTCAGTGTGATTCTGCTATGAGGGCAGAAAAATACTTAGCACACTTTTTATTCTATTTATGTTAATATTTTTTTGTAAAGCAGGGATAGAACATTGGTTTTCTTAAAATAATGTAATATATTTTCTTAAGGACTTCCACAGCAAAGGTGCTTTAATTTGACAAGGAAGAGAATTTCTGGTAAAATATGTGAAACTGCAGATCTATTGAGCAATGGAGTTTTGACTACAATACGAAATAAAATAAAACTTATATTTATTTTCTATTTTTCTATCCAGGACTAAAAGATGGTGCAGACTTTTCACTTTTTGTGAAGCTAAATAGGTGACGCACATAGGCTTAGAAAAAGTGAACATCAAATCGGGTGATCAATTATGAAATGATTAATTATTATAAAAATGTACATTAATGCTACATATTTACCTACATCATTAAATCGTAGCAGCATGTTCATTTTATATTTTCTTCTCATACATTTTAGTTAAATTTAATCAGTAATTGATGTGTACTCTATCTTTATTTTGAGTTATTATTTTTTTACAGTATGTTTCAGATATTAAGTTGTCATTTAAAGCAATTTTCATCTCTTTTGAAACAATTACAATGTTTAACATTTTTTGGTTTGATGAAAAGTTTATGGTTGTGAGTGAAACAAGGATCTTAGAAAAAAAACTGAGGTTTGATTTGTTGTGGTGGCTAACTCTTCTGACTGAAGAGTTAGTGGTCTGTGTTGGTAAGTACTTCTAATGTGAAGGAAGTTTTAGATTAATGGGCTCTTTGCTCTTTGAGAATATTGATCTAATGCAATCTGGCCAGGAACGATTTCCCATGTTCCTCTGCTGTAATTTTAATAATGCATCACCATCAAGAACAAAACTGTGTTCAGTGGAGGACCTGCAGATGATGATTATTATTATTTTTTTAAGTCAGAGTCCTAAGAAGTTTGAGTTTTTTTTAAATGACCAGCTTGGACTCAGATGAGTCTGTTTAAGTGATAAAATGAATTAGTCAGAAACCGTCAGTCCCGATTGGACTTTAGCTTTTTTGAGGACACATTTCCACTCGTGCAGTTTCAAATGTCAGCAGTCCTGGCTAAAAAATAAAATAAAATAAAGCTAATTATGAGAAATTATTTTCAAGAGGACTGGTAAAAACCTTTGACAAATAATCCACATGGACTTCCTGCAAAGACTTGTCTTTGTTGGGAATGATTGCTGGCAATGATGATGATTATTGTTCTTTTCTTTTCACAAAATAAATCACCTTATCTGAAGAAAAAAAAACAAGCCCACGGAGGTTTTGTTTGTTAAAAAGAGACACAAAATGTGTTTTGCAGTTTAACAATGTGGCATATTTGATCATTTTCTCTCAAAACCGGTTTTTAGAATAAAGATGGAAAACATCCCTTCAGAAGTTAAACATCTTCAGAGTCGATGCAGATTTAAGCCTCTAAATCTGAGTCCTCTCCCTGCAGTTCCTCCTTTTTTCCGGCTCTCCTGCGGGCATCGTTAGCCAGTCGATGATGGGAGCTACCTCGGCCATAATAGGAGGGTTGACTGACCCCTGACCCCCGCATCGATCTGCTGGCTCTGTCCAGCTGGGCCTCCCCAAACCCAGTCAGCTGGAGAGGTGTTTAAGAGCAAAACACTCCGGCTCCCATCCTCTCCGCTACTCCCTCATTAATTACATCATTTACCTGTGACAGTGACAAACCTGTGCAGCCACGCCACACTTTATTAAGGTCACTGTATAAAACCTGAGCCAAGCCTCAATCAGAGGCCTGTGTGTGCAAGTTTCACGTTAAATCCATCTTACATATTATGAGATTATGAGTGCAGGTGGGTCATTCCAGAATCAGTGGACGAAGTAAGCAGGAAATAAACGACCCGATAATTTGATTAGTTTTGCTCAAGAATCAAAGATACACTTTTTAAAGAGATTTTCTATTCACTGTGTGCAATGCTACATGAAATCCCTAATACTGAGAAAACGGAATATATATATATATGCACACAAAAATGATTAATACATATTCTATCCTTAAACAGGAAAGTTGCGCTCACATTGAAAAAAACATTTAATTTCACATAAGACTTGACTTATGCTCACTCATCCACTGAATAATTATTTATTTTTTACAAATGTCATTATTGAATTTCAAATATTTACTTAAATCCAATTTGCATCAAGTCATTAAACTATCAAAATGTCAAGTACTTACTATTTAGGAACTCATTTAAGTTTTTTTTATTTTTTAAACGATTTGGTTGCTATGTTGAGTACGTCTGATTACGGATCATAATGTGTTGAAAACTGATGCTAATTTTATCTTTAATTAGGAACAAATGTTAAATTTAATGTTTCTAATGATTTCAATGATGATTTCAAAACTTTGAATAAATATGTCCTATTCGGCTGATCTTCATAGTTGGATTTGTTAGCGTGACACATTAGACCAAAGATGACGGATCTGCAGTCTGGATATGACGGTAGCATACGGCTTAATGATATTTTCTAATGTCTTATGAATAGCTGCTTTTCCTCTTCATATAATGCTAAATTAGAGGCACAAATGTTGCTAGTATTCAAGTATTTCAGTATATTTCTAACTAAAATAATTGTACATTAGTTCAAGAAACGTGTCATCAAAGTCAAATCGTACAAGAAAGTTTTTTTAAATATAATTTTAAGTTACTTTAAAAAGTGGGATTAGAAAAAACAAAAAAATACTTTTATTATTTACTCACCATACATATGTCAGTGTTTTGTGCCTGGATTACTAGAGATTTTCTAGCTGGGACAGAAAATCTCTTATACATTAGGAATGTTTCAAGGAAATTTTGACTTTATTTTGTTGAACATCATATCTTAAAATAAAAATAAAAAGATTCCCAGCAGTTTTGAACAGACATAAATGCAAGTCCAAGTGCTTTTAACACTGAGGGGAAAACCTAGCAGCTAATTTTATCATTGTTGTCCTTGTGAAACACCGAGCATGAGAAGGGTTTTGACATGTTTTTGGATGAAATATAAAAGCTTGCAGATTTAAGACCACTTTTGGTTTATGTTCTCTCTGTTTTTACTTTCAAAGCCAACTCGCTGACTCAGTTTTTTGTGTTTTTTTTTTCTTTTTTCTAGCCCTTGCTACCGTTGCAGGTCAGGAGCAGCCGGATGTTTGTGTGCCATTCATTCTTCCACTTTTACTGCAACATTTGCATTGCCTCGTATTTCTGCAGCTGCCTCGTCTCCCGTTCCATATCCACCTGAAATCACCTTCTTTCAGCCCTCTGTTGTTTCACCTCTTTCACTATTCCCCCTTTCCCTTTCTTCCTTTTTACTACAGCCCCCACCTACACACTAAAAGACTATTGGTTTCCTCTTGCCATACTTTTCCCCACTACACACTAGTATTTCAATCTCAACTCAATTGAGAAGGCTGACCTGCAGACATAAAGAATTGGCTTTAAGGCTTTCAAAATGGAACTAAATCTCCTGCAGGTCACACTGGGGGAAAATAAGCAGCAAATGTAAGTAAGCATGAAATAGTTTTTCATAAATAATCCAAATGACAGGTGGCTTTCTAATGGTACCAGGGGGCTGTAAAAGAATATGTTGGCAATTTCTCCCCTATTAAAGTGAAATAGAAAGCCGAATACATAACGCCGCTGACGGAACAGTTGCATACTAGGGCCCATTGGAGTGGAGATTGAGGACACAGTTGGGTATTAGAGGCAGTTGTAGTTGGAGGTAAGAAGGTGGAGTGATTGCCAGACTTACAGTCAAGGTCTTTTCCGCTGTGGGGAAAACGAATGCCCCCTCCTTCAGATCGAATCAATTGGTCAGTAACTGTCCCCTATCCATGAGCGCGTACAGGCGGCTCCATCCTGTTGCAGGGCGCCGGGCGTTGGATGTGATTTGTGCTTGAGATTTTCAAGTAATCAATGCTACATCTTGCACTAATATGAAATCCAGCGCCGAATGTACAATGTAAAACAGAAATACAAGTAAAGACCTTTTACTGCAACTTGTGTTTTACCGGCAGAAAATATATTAATCTGGATATCTGATGAGTGGAGAAAAAAAAGCTATATTATGAAACACAAAATCCTGGCTCAGCTCTAGTTTCAGTGATCATAGATTAGTAGAAGTTTTAGTCTGAAATGTGGAAGTTTGAACCTCTTATCCCATGAAGAAACCTTCACTGTTTCTTGTGACGTTCCCATTGGTGTGAAATGGGCTTTTCCAACACGTTGCGACATTACAGCTACAAACATCAAATTGTTTTATAGTCTTTACTGGCACGAAGTAGTGGATAAAAAAGTACTTTGGAAAGTGGAGGACATACATGTATAAGCAGTTTGCCACATTCTTACATACGTTAGTGAGAATAGATATGATCCTTCAAGGCCTCAGAGTTTTGTTAAAGGGAGAAGATTAAAGAAGGCTAGAAAGTGAAGTTCACCTCTGAAAGAAAGACAATTAGAAGAAGCTAAACTTTTGATCAGATAAAGATAATCTGAGCATTTATTCTCAATTCCTTTCAGAATTTCCCTGACCAATTTGTCTTGTTTCTTTACTTAACCAATAAATTAAGTCTATGACATGGTTAGTGGATGAGTTAATCACTGCTAGTTTTTGTGATTACATACAGATGTATTCACTGAATTTACAGGAGAAGTGTGACAAGCTTGAGTTATATTTTCATTATATATTTCTATCATTACTTTCATAAAGAGTGTCACTTAGGCCCTTTGCTAATCAGAAATAGTTTTTTTTACACAAATACAAGTAATTTATAGATAATTTACAATTAGAAACAAGCTTCTTGGTTGAATATAAATATTTTATTATCTGAATTTAGGACTGAAGTGAAATTAAACATGCCTTTTTTTTAAACTCAACTACCTTTACTCTTGCTGTGAATTTGTTGCTGATTCTCAAGTGACATTTAAGGCAGCTCATTCATAAAGATTGCAGCATCTCTGATTATATGAAACAAAAAATGTCTTTTATGTTTAACTGGAACGTGACTCAGAAAGCAACCTCAGTCACAGATGGCGTTCCTTCTCTGTCACACTGATTTGACTGGACTGTTTGCTAGTCAGCCGACATATGTGGCTGCTCCTTGTTTTGTGTGCAAGTGTCTGAAGGGAAAGAGTGATTTGAGGTCCCCTTGAGTCAGACTCTGTTATTTATTGCTATTAAATGGTTAATTTTCCTGGGTGCCCTGAGGACTGTAGGGCTGCTTTAAGACATGAGGAAGATAGAGTTGTCGAGGGGTTACTGTGGATACTTGATGTATTAAGAGTCCAATTTTAAGAGGCCCATTAGGGATTGATGCTGCCCAGTGATCTATCACATTTTTGTTCAGTATGAGAGAAAAAGATGGAACGTCTACGAGTTTTGTTTTGCTTTATGATTTGGACATATTTGATACACCGAAGCTCTACGTACGTGAAGTATGGCATTGCATATTCATAAACTTCTTTGCTTAAGCAGATCTGTTTGGTTACTTATTTGTTACTAGTTGTGTAAGAGAGTGCATCCAAATCATGATATGAGGTGATGTGCAATATTCGGTTCACAACAGTGAGACGAGACAAGATTTTAGCTCTGTAGGAAAATGAGGATTTCCTATTTTTGTGCTCACAATCAGATGAAATCTTTCACACATTGTGCTTTAAAAAAAACCTTGATCAGTGCAGAACTACCTAATGCTTAAAAATCTCAGTAAATCTTTGAACATGAGATTATGAAATGCAGCAACTTGTTTAAGAAGTGATAAGAAGCTCTGATGTGGCTTTAGCATCGTTAGCTGCTAACAATCAGCCAGTTGCCGCATTCTCATAGTATTTTAGGACTGCAAATTGTCAACAGATTGTCTTCAAATCTGTCTCCTGTTATTCTTTATATAAAGTGTGCAAGATGGTGCCAAATAAATAATTTAAGTGGTTGGAGCTTTAGTGCTTCTGTAACTCAGTGTTGTAAAACAGTTTAACAAGCCATGTGTATTAGTTTAAAAAAATAGTTTTGTCAACATAACAGGGTAAGTCAAGAACTGCTTCCTTTCTCGAAAAACATAGACACAATATAGCAGATAAATAGAAAAATCTACAGCACCTTATAAAAAAGACCAAAAATGTTTTTGTGTTTTGTGTTTGTGTGATCACCAACTCTCTCATTCTTCCAGAATCAAGTCAAGGACTCACACATGTGACTTTTTGATAACAAATTTCAAAGTCACTGTTTGCAGATGTTGCTGCAGAACAAATTTTGCGCTTCACAGAACTGAGGTGATGAATCCATCCACAATCACACAAGAGCCCAATAAAAAAAAAAAAAAGAAGCACTGAAGTTTGTTTTCGTGTCAAACGATATAAAACTTCAGTAAGTTTAAATGCTATCCTCAGGCACTGTGTGAATCTAAAATCTCAGACTCACTTTCTTACTCCTGTTTGGCAGTTTTGACAACTTCTACAAGAGGGAGATGAGCTATGCTAAGCAGCTGACTATAATGGCGCTCTTTTACCGCCCCATGGCACAAAGAGGGAGCGGAGAGACAAAATAAACACTCATTACTGTCCATCACGACGACTGAGAGAGGAAGGGGCGATTATCTCTGAATGTACTTTGCTGTCATGTGCCCCTTTCTCTTGTTACAAAACAAACACAAGGGGTCAGGAAAATTGTGTCAACATGCAGGATATTAGTGTCAAGTAGGAAATTGCACTTGTTGGTCTTAAACCTGGAAAAGAAGGTAATTGTGGAGTTTGACAGCTGCGTTCCTGTTTTTGTGTTTGCATGTTGTCAGAGTTGATCTTTTCCGTTTTGGAGGATTGATCCCGCCGTGTGTCGGACGGCAGACGCTTTTCTACTGGGCTGAGTGAAAAGCATGGAGAAAGAGGCAATCAAAGTGCTATTAGTTTTAAATGGTTAGTAATGGGCTCCCATTCACTGTCCAATTTATTGATCTATTGGTAATCAATTGCGGCTCATTTCTAACCTGTGAGCTGAATCTCAATACATTTTCTGTGTCGTGTGAGTGGGAATGAGTCACAGCGGGGGAGGAACCGGTTCTGGGGTTTTGCATATCAGGATGGAAAACAAGGATCAGGTTTTAACACGTTTCTAAAACATTAAAATCCAGCCTCGGGTCAATTTAATCAGGTAATTATTTACAAAACGAAATGCAAAGCCAAAATGGAAACCCTGTTCAAGTTCAACGTTGACGATTATTTGATTAAAAAAAAAAGAACAGACTTATTTATTTTCAGCTTAGTGGGACTGTTTCTATAAAAGTCCTTTGAACATAATGCCAGGTATGGAAGACATCAACAATGAGAGTAAATTATTGCCGTTCATCAATCTGAGACTTTGGGTCAAAAGGCAATTTTCAAACCACCTGACATCTGTCATTCTGCAGAGAAAAAGCTCGTTCACAAGTGGAAAACCACTAAGAAATGGGCATCCTGGCTAATTCAAACCAGAGTCCTGTCATCCAATGATTGGAGAAATTGCAAAAAGCCCAGGAGCTCAATTTCACACTCTACAAACCTGAGTTTGTGGAGTGTAAAGTTAAAGTTCATGACGGTTACATTAGAAAAATACTGAAGAAATGTGGATTGTTTGGAAAACTTTCCAGTACAAACCCACCTTTGTATGGCAGCAAAACCCTGGGAGAAAAAAAATCTTTGGAAAAATGAGACAAGAGAAGAAATCTCCACTCTCTCAAGCACGGTGGTGGTGAATGATTATGTGGCTTGATGCGTCATCACAGAGCCTCAGCTCATCTTTCACTGACTGAATCCACCATTGACTCATATGTAAACTAGTGTGCTTGAGACACGTATGAAACCACCTGTTCCACAGCTCAAGCTTGGCTGAAATCAAACCTTCAACATGACAATGATCCCTAACGATACACTGACATTCTGTGAACTGAAAAATTGTTGTAAAGCAGAGTGGACTGAAGGTATTTCAAAAATTTTGCTTGCAATACCTTCAGTTTCAATAATTTTAGTAAAGGTGAATGTCTTTTCCATTGTACTTAGAACCTTGAGATGAAAACAGTTACATTATTTTTCCCACTCAACTATTCACATCACTTACAACAAGTAGAAATGACTCTTGTTAGTTAATGTCAGATTTATGAAACAGACTCAAAGGCTTTCTGACAGATTGGAGCTCTGTCCTGTGGATGGACTTTGTTGGCTCGTTTGAGTCTGATCAGTTTCTGATGGGTCTAAGGTAACACTTTCCCATCACTCTCAGGATCTCATCCTTGAGACCAAAAGCTCCTCAATTATGCAGCAACACAGAAAGATCAACTGTCTGTATGGATGAGGACAAGATAATGCGCTGAGTGTACGTTACGTAAGATTTTTGGGTCAGGGTTCTGGGTTAGTAGGGCCTTTTAAAAAGACAGGGCTCTCTGAAATGGTTATATTTAATTCTGGTTGGGGTGAACTTTAGGCTATCTTCAGTGAAATATTTGGGTAACATCCTGCTACATCTTAACACTCTCTCCTCACCTTCTACTCCTTTTCTTGCTCTCTGGTCCCTTAATTCAGTCAAGGCAAAGTGATTCTTCTTCTCTGGTTTTTACTGGAGATATTTTTTTCCTGTTGAAAGGCAGATCTCCTTTTGCTCTGCCATATCCAGTGAAGTGCACACTCACAGCGAGAGATTGGACCAAAGTAAAAAAAATAAAAAATTGTTGCAATCGACATTTCAAATGTAACCGTACTCTGAATCTGACAGCACTAAATTGAACTGGATCATAATTTCTTTGAACAAGACCGATCGGCTGCAGTGAATTAGATTAAAGTGGACTTCAACTGGATTTCAAGATGACATTTTGCGCGCTCGGAGATGATGCCTGTTGCAAATCTGTGCTTCACAAAGAAAAAGGAATGGATTTTTGATCACATCAAATTTTTTAGATAGCTGTGATCATTACTGGGTTGAAACATGGGACCAAGATGCAAATTCATTCCAAAAATTTGAATTCTCTTAGGTTAGTGGTCACTTTTTTTAAATTATTGATGTCCAGGCAAATTTAATAAGCTCAGATAATGATGTTGGAGATCAGAAATTGAAAATCAGCCACTGAGTACGTTAGAAACGACCGTGCCTGATGAAACAACAAATGACCCCCCATGGACCTCTGTTTTAATTGAAGGCTGCTAAAGAAACATGCCAGAGTTTATCCTTTAATTTTGAATAAATTTTTTTTTTTTTTTAAATTAAGTCAGTCTCACATTAAAGTGTACATTTTTGTAGAATTTAAAATCAACATCCTGGCATCCAACCACTGTGTGGTAAGATTGAAATCCTTGGTCATCATTCAGCTTTGTTCGTCACAGTTCATAATGTTTCATTGTTTTTAGGGACTCAAGAACATCAACAGACATTTGCCTAACTTGAATAGAAAACTCACTCTTGTCTTTCCCATTTTGAATAATGGCTAAAAGAAACTTGCATATGTCACAAGTCATTTATACCCCAAGGCAAAAGGAATTATAGTTCATGTTGTGCATTGTGAGATGATGTTTGTTGCAAATCTGTGCAAAATATTGCCCAGCAGTTTTATTAGCTTAAAGAAGTATAGGTATATAGAAGTATATTTAAAAGTATACATTACAAAAAGTACAAATAAAAACAAAACTGCAACTTATCTGCAATCAGTAGCTTGCGTTATTGCGTTATTGCGTTATTATTAACTCTTAACAACAAAATGCAAAATATATCTATATATTTTAGAGAACTTTTTATATATGTTTATGTTTAGTTATGTTTAGTAATTACGTCTTTATAAACATTTGTCTACATCCAGCAAGGTTACATCTTCTAATTTAAAATGTGTGAATTTGCATCAGTTAATTATATGATTAATACCATATGAAACAAACAAGCGGAGTATTTTTTTTACATTCTCGGTTGAACGGAGAACCTCGGTCACATTTAGATATTGTTAAGTGGCTTTGAATAGGCGCCCTGAATTCACAGCTCCAAATGACCCGCGATAATCAGGTAATTAAAATCAGACCATTCCCCACATCTGACACACTTTACTCTCACACTTCATCTGAATAGCAAATAAGTCCCAGCCTGGTTTCTCTAACAGAAAGGGTAGAAATAATAAATAAAGTAGGAGAAATTGGCTTCCTCTTCATTTCAATATTAACGTTGTCTTTGTCTTCTAAAGAAAAGACAGAAAGTGAGTTGGAAAAAAGGGGGCAAAGGTCCTGTCAAAAGTGCCAGTGCCTGTATGGAAGTACCCGGTTTTCTTAATTCATCCCTTAGGACCGGATAAGTCTATCAATCTGTTAAATTGGAAACCCATTAGGTGCCCTGGTTTATGTGTTTCAAGCTGTTAACTAGAGGCTGATTGATTGTTGTTCCTTTGATGGGATATGCTGATCTAATCTCACTGTGTGCACGTTTGCAATAAATTACACAATTCATTTCCCCCATTTAGAGAGAGGGTGGGTGGGTGTGGGGGCTCACACCTCCAGGCATTCTTACGCTATGCAGGCAAAAGAGCAGGGAACCTATTTTATGGTGCCATTTAGCCGGCAAGCTTTCAGCAATCCCAGCGTTCTTTCAAGTCCCCCCTCCTCCTCCCCTCGGCCTCAACCCTTTCCAAAAAATCGAAGCATAATCAAGGTGTATGTTTAGAAAATTTATTGTTATAATTTTCTGCCATAATCTCCTCCATTTTCCCGCAGCCACGCCGACATATATCATCATCTAAGAGGAGAAAATGGATAGCAGTTTAAAATTTATCGGTCTTTGATTCTCAATTATACATGTTTATGACTTCATCTGTCTTCAGTGACTTCAACCTTTTCCATTATAGCAGAATATTATTTGTACGGAATCCATTAAATTCACAAGGCAGGGCTGTAATGGTGGGGCTGCAGCGATTTGCAGGGGGAAAAGTTTTGAAAGGTTGGCTTTAGGAAAAGCGCAGCTGTTATGACACAAGAAATTGCTTTATTGATGGTGTGCTCTGCTGCCTGTGCATTTGGCCATTTGTTACCGGGCCCATATCTATATCTCAGGCTGACGCTGATGAGAACCTTTCTGCTACCTTCTCCGGATTACTGACTTGTAATGACACATGCAGGCAGGCTGGGTGAAAGGCGACAATCGAGGGGAGAGTTTCGAGAGGTACAGAGGAGGACATTTGGGGCAGGTGGCTGGAGGGCTCTGATTAAACTCTGGATGAAAAGATAAAAAAAGGCCCAACGACTGTTTCCCTATGCATCATCTGGAGGTCAACATCTCTGCAGGGGAATAAAAGAGAAAAAATAATAATATAGTTAGTTTTTCTCATGTAATCAAGTTGCAACTGCAAATCTCTCTTCTACTACACTTTTATCTGTTAGACCAACATAAAGCGGTGCAAAATTGTGAAAAGGTAAAGTATGCGGCACATTTGTTTGACTATAAATCAGGCCTTTATGGACCAATAGCACAACAAAAGCATGTGTTGAAAACAATCCATATAAAGCCCCATTAGTCGTTTGCAACAAAGTGGCTCGACAAACGTGAGACCAAAATGGAAAACACACATACCCTGAAAACAGGGTATGTGTTTTCACATACCCTGTGAAAACACATACCCTGTGAAAACACATACCCTGTGCTAAGTGGGGGTGTTAGCATCGTGATGTGGGATCAGATGTTGTTCGAGTCGACAGAGAAGCAGGTCAGAGTTCATGGGAAGATGAAAGGAGCTACATTTAGGGTAAACCTAGAGGAAAGTCTGTTAAATTCTTTAAAATACTTGAAACTAGAATACTGGGACATTTCTACATGCAGCCAGAGCTATGGTGAAGTGGTTTAGATCATTAGATAAAGTGGTCCAGTCAAAGTACAGATTTGAATTCAAGTGATAAAAAAATTGCCAGTCTCTGCACTGTAAAAAAACAACTCCTAAACAAAACAATCTCTGTAATACCAACAGCTGTAGTTGCCAGAATTTTGCCATATAAATCCAGTAAAATCCATATTTATTCAGTTTTATCATATAAACAAGGTAGAATCTGTATAATACATTAAAATTCGGTGGTTCCCTGGATTTTACGGTAAATTAGAGACAATGTATTTATTTATTTTTTATTTCACAGTGTAGTAGAGGCACACCCAAAAGCTTTACAGCTGAAATTGCTTCTCCTTCTACAAGATATTTAACACAAATAACTGAGTACAAGCGCACACCAAATCTTTCACATGTTGACTTTGGAAAAGTTTTCACACCTTGCATTGTTTTGCTTCCACCGCATGACAAAATGTGCAAAAGATCACAGAGCAACAACTTTATATACAAGGTCTATGTAATAAAACTAGACAACTGAAAGATCTAGAGATGTATAACAATGACAACGTAAAAGAATATACTAGAATTTGCACTTTTATCCATGTTTTTGTCTGTTTTAAACACAAAGCAACAAGATTCTCTTCTGTTGGGCTCGGCTGAATGACACTGAGCTCGTTTCGACTGCCTTGTGCAAAGGGGCCGAGTAAAAGTTAATCAGGCTGTAACTCAAGAGCCATATGGCCACTTACAATCAATGCCTGCACAATCCCAATTAAAGCTTGCCGGGTCAGTGGACAGCCACTAATTCCTTTAAATGCAATGCTTAAAACTAAGCAATCTCCGTGTGGCCTTCGTTGGTTCAATGGCTTGTTTCAACCTGAAATCGAGAGTTAAGAGTCCAAGAAGGACACAGAGTGGACACAGTTTTGGTGATAAATGCCAAACGCCGTTTGTGAAGGGCGGCTGATGCAAAGACTGGCAAGCTCTGTTTTAATTTGTTAAACTAAATGAACTCAAAAGGCTTATAAAACCTATAGTGATCATTGCAAGATGACAGTTCAGTTCACCACTTTGCATTGTATTTGTTTTTGTAGAAATAAAAAAATAAGAATTTTGCATATTTATATTAATCCAATCATTTTCATTCTTACAGTGATTTTTTTTTGGAGGTTACTTTTTTGTTTTAAATCCCCAAATCTTAAAGAAAAACATTGTGCATCCGCTATGCGGATACTCAAATGAATATTTTAATAATATTTTTTCTCTCTTTTGCCAATTATTCCATCTATTTTAGAAATCACATTTGCATTTACAACATAAAGCAAACCATGAAAAAAAATACCATCTGGCAAGAGCTAAATATTGCCATCAGGCAAAAACCATGCATCATTAAAAAAAAGTTTTTCTTGCAAAAATCAACCCTATTACTCTCATCTGTCTGTAGTTTAATATACATTTAAAAAAGCATTAATAGCATTATGGGACTTTGACCAAAAAGAATCAATTCATAGGAATTATTTAGTGGGGGTATGTAAAATTAATAATGTCAACTAAAGCTGGCATTTTACAAGAGAGCTTAACCTTGAGACATTTTTAAAACATAATTCTCCATTCTGGATTTTTATTTTTATGGTGTATTCTTTATCAGCACTACTGTTTTCACTCCAGTTAAGGGTCTAAATCTTTTCCTCCTGAAACTCACAACAAACTCCCAGTTTCACTGTCAACACCTCTTAGTCGCTTGTTTGCCACGGCCCTCTCTCCTCCTGCCTTCTCTCCCTCTGAGCTTTTGCCGTTGTCTTTTATCACAATTCTGACCCACAGAAAGGAATTCTCACAAGATATCAAAACAAAAATCTATATTTAATATGGGGGCAATTACAAAGCAAAGTTGGCTGCACAGGGCTGTTGTCACCAGAGCGCGTGTTTTTCATCAAATAGGTCATTAGACGATGATGGATGTAAACCTATAAAGTATCTAAACTGGACCTTTTAACAAACCACGAGCAACACTATCATTTCTCTAATAGAACCTGCTGACCGTGTCATTCCCTGCTGCCATTTGTCATTTTTCTTTGTGAAATAATCAATATCTGGGTGCTTTGAAATAAATAATATAAAGGCCATAGTAACCTACCCAAGGAGCAACAAAAATAGACTTATGGAGCATTCAGAGGGCCTAAATGGCGCGTGAGGACGGGCTACTACATGTTGGCAATCAATGCATAATAAAAGCTCAAACTGATTGTGTAATACCATTTTTTTTCTACGTTCTTTTCAATGATGGGGTCTCAAGTATCAGTTTTTTCTAGCCACATGGAGTGCAATAAGAGCAGAAATCCTGCTGTGGTGTATGTTTCCACTGAGTTTTCATTTTTACATTCTTTCTTTTTTACGCACTCTGCATTTAAGAATCTTAGGTTTGTTTTTGTAATATTTCCAATGCCTCGCAAAAATAAACATTGAGTTTATTCTCACTATGCAAAAACTGACCCCTTCAACCAGCATTTAATGCTGAATTACAGTGACGGATTCATCTGTGAAACTAAACCAAAAACACACAAATGTAAAGTGAATGGTTTCAATGAAACTATGAAAACCACTTTTAGTTTTTGCTTAGTTTTTTCCAAACATGACAAAGGTTTTTTAAATATCAAGCTTTAAGATGTCTAGTGTTGGATAGTCATGTTCATTCAAAGAGCTTCAGTTAATCAAAGAGAACAAACTCCTCATAAAAAGGTTAAACTCAGACTTATATTAGAATTAATTTGACAGCTACAAATCAGATCCTAAATTCAGTGTCACAACTCACCCATAGTCCAATTCACAACTATTTCTGGTTGTCATGGTACTTAAACTGTACACAACACAGAGTTTGTTGGCTGAATGTGAAAAGCTGCACCTGACAAATGCCTTTTAACCCAATCTGATGGTCACCTATTTCTGGAGTTGAAAACCCTTAGTCTCACTCCTAACTTGAGTGTGGTGTGTTGAATTTTTTTATTTTAAAATTGATTTATTTTTTTAATTTGGAGAGCAGACTTGCCCTGGTGGATTTTACTCAGTTTTCTCGTTCAGCACCATTTCACAATAAATATTATTTTCAGGGACTGTAAAAATAATAATAATTAAAAAAAATATTAAATTAAATCTTTAATCAATGAATTTACCTAAATCAGTCCATTATAATCCATTAATGTAGATTCAAATTAACTTACATAAATTCAGATGACCTCTTAATGATGATACACTAAAGTCAAGTTCATTTTATTTTACCATCTGGAGAAGATTGAATAAAACAAAACTGGTTGTGCAGCAATCCCTCGACCTGAGCTAGCATATGGTGACTTCAGACTGTTAATCATATCAATGTAAGTAAATATCAATTAATTATTCATAAAAACTAGCATCATTTAGCAAAACAAAATGACACAAATGCTGCAGAATGAAGCTTATTACACGTTGCTTTGATGAAATTTTCTTTGTCAAAGTACAGATGTGTTTATTTGCACCTCAGTTGCAATGATAGCAAACATTGTAGCCTCAAGATGTCTCCATCTGAGCAGTTCATTATGAAACAGTTACTCTGTTCAGATTTGACATTACATGTTTAAACTCTAATTTATTCTCTAAAAAACAAGATCAAACATCAGAATATCCCTCTGTTTATAGTCAAAATGTGTAAGTGTAACTCAATCTTTTGTAAATCTAACATTTTGTCCTCTCTATTGTCACCTTGCGTTTATCTGGAGAATTTATTATGTGCACGACTCTTCCAATTCTTTTTTTCTTCTTAAAATCACTTTTTCCCCCATTTTGTCTAATGGGGTCCTTTTTGTGTGACTTCCCACAATCATACAGCGTGGACGACAGAGTTTCCGTCATAAGGCGGTGGAGTCAGGCGCATGCTCCCTGCTCCCCACAGAGGGCGCTGTCCCTCCGCCGTCCCTCCTCCGTATCAGCCCCAGCAGTTCCCCAACCAGCCTTCTGCTTTTTAACAAGTCAATTAATATCAATGAGTGAATATACATGACGCATTTTACAAAGAGCGCAATCTGAGGGATGAATTAACAAAATCGATTAGGAATTTTAAAAAAATAAATAGATAAATGACTGCAGGACCCGCAGACATTGTGGAAGTGGCCCTCGCTGGAAATCAATGAATTAGAAATATGAATCTAATCGCCCATTGGTGACGCGCAGTGCAGCTACATACTTTTTTCTTCTTCTTCTTCTCCCCCCAGATTGAACGCACAGAACAACAGACATCGCTAAACACATGAAGTGTATTTAAGCTTCCACGAAGTAAAAGTGAACCGACTATCCACAAAGAAGCAGATTGTAAATTGATTTATTCAATTGTTATTTATTTAATATTGCTTCACATTCGATATTTATCAGGTGAGATAAAGTGTGGATAACAGGCCCGTGCTGTTGGTCGCTATAAGATGATTGTTGACATGAGACCCACTCGCGACGGGATTTGCTTTTAGAAATAAATTTGTATCTAGAAAATGTTTTATTGAAGCAATTACCAAAAATTCCGGACAACTGTTGCGAAAAATGGCCCTACTGTGCAGGGGATTCTTGAAATGCATTTTCAATTAAACTGACTTATTTTAAAAAAAAAAATAATACGCTCACGTCTCCCAGTTACTTTTTCAATGCTCGTTCAAACAAAGCAGTTTAATTTAAAATTTAGAAAAAAGTAGTAGAAGAAGAAAGACAAAAGAAAATTGAAGAGAGTTAAAGCGCACACGCCTTCATATTAGATGAAATAGAGGTAGATTTCTGTGAGCGATGCCGTCTTTGTTCCTTGTGAGACGGGTCCAAATCCTTCCTTTTGGTGCCGTTCAATTGTGGCTAATTGTTCAGTATGAGCCCAATAACAGGGCAGCGCGCGCAGCCTGCAGCCACAGGGCGCGCGGAGTGGGGAGAGGAGGGGAGGATGGTCTCTCCCTCTTTTTTTTCCTCCCTCCCCTCGCCGTCTCTCCCTTAATCCCATTTGCCATTGTACATGCCCAATCGCCTATACTTTCCGCATTTAACTTGGATGACATTTTTATTTCATCATTAGCATCAGACACCGACTGACTGACACGCTGGGACACGAAGAGGTTTTTTTTCTTCTTCTTCTTCTTCTTCGTGTTCTCCCCCCCGCGCTTTAGACGGAAACACTCCGGGATGAGACATCCCCATGATTGTCTTTTTGTGACACGTATCAGCGCTTTATTTTATTATTTCACCCGCGGAGAAGGAAGTGTGTTTTGACGACGCTCTCCGGGTGTGAAGTCGAGTTAGAAAGACAGGAACTCAAAGTATCTGGGATATCCACAGCCTGTAAGTCAGCATTTTTTTAATTTTTTTTTTTTTTTTTACTTTCACCCCCTCCTCTGTTTTTGATTTAAACATAAAATAAAATAAAATAAAAAAATCCTGGACCTCTGCGTTCAGACCGCAGCCGCAGCGATGCCAGAGACGACGCAAGAGACGTGCGCTCCGGCCAAGGATTCCCCTTTCTTCATCAAGAACCTCCTGAACTGTGACAGCAAGCCGTCTAAGCCCAAACCGCCGCTCGTCGCCTCGGCTAAGGCGGCCTTAGAGGGAGGATTTTCCCTTTCCCAGGTCGGGGAATTCAACTTTCCACGCTTTGACGTGCCGGCGCAGCGGTTCACTCTGCCGGCGCACTACCTGGAGCGCACCTCCGCGTGGTGGTATCCTTACACCCTCGGCTCCGCGGCTCATCTGCACAGAACTGAAGGTAGGATGAGTGATACCTATATAGTGCGATTTTTGTATAATAAACGCGACAGAATAAACCAATTCCGTTTTCGACGTGCCTAAAACGTCTCCCGGCAGAATGACGGATTTCCCATAAAATCGCGCATTTCGTGCGTTTTTCCTGGAAAGGCTTTTCGTCGGCGTGTGGAGATTTAACACCTTGTCTCCTACATAACCTACTTTGTTATGCCACGACACGGGATAATAGATCAATAAAGCGACACGCTGTGCATAAAATGAAGCAGACATGATGAAACCATTGGATGAGGGCGACGATGCGCAGCTTGCTTTTGATTTGTCTCCCCGCGCTTGTGGCGCACATCTCACCCCCCAGGCTCCGTCACTGACAGACTTTTTTTTTTTTTACACATCCCCGTTATTTTTAATGATTTATACATGTATGATCATAACGAGCTGACCCGAACAGGTTCGTTTTAGAATCAAGAACTAAAGTAACTTTGAAAATCAAGTTTTTTAGTGTTATTATTAATCTTTGACAATGTGTTTATTTGTGGGTAGAAAAACAGTTTGACAGACAACTGTTTCCCTAAAGTCTTCATATCAACAGGCGGTGATAAATGCCCCCAAAACGCATAAAAACAATTTAAAAAATGATTATCCTGACATTCCCCCTTGCTCGTGTTTCCATTCCAGCAATCGAGAAACCAGGAGCCAGAGATTCCTCCCCGACCTCTGGCACGGACAGAGACTCCCCGGACCTTGTGCTCAAATCCGAGCCGGACGCGAAAGACGACGACGACGAGGACGAGGACGAGCACAGCAACAACAAAAGCAGCGACGAGATCGTCCTGGAGGAGAGCGACGCGGAGGAGGCCAAGAAGGACGAGCTGGAGGAGTGGAAGAAGCGCGACGAGGACAAGAAGCCGTGCCGCAAGAAGAAGACGCGCACCGTGTTCTCCCGGAGCCAGGTGTTCCAGCTGGAGTCCACCTTCGACATGAAGCGCTACCTGAGCAGCTCGGAGCGCGCCGGTCTGGCCGCCTCGCTGCACCTGACGGAGACCCAGGTGAAGATCTGGTTCCAGAACCGGCGGAACAAGTGGAAGCGGCAGCTGGCCGCCGAGCTGGAGGCCGCCAACCTGAGCCACGCGGCGGCGCAGAGGATAGTCCGGGTGCCCATCCTCTACCACGAGAACTCGGCCTCGGAGGGCGCGGGGGGCGCGGCGGCCAGCGTGCCGGTCAGCCAGCCGCTGCTCACGTTCCCGCACCCGGGAGTTTACTATTCCCATCCCATCGTCACGTCTGTGCCGCTGCTCAGACCGGTTTGAAAACCGCCGAAAAGAGTTTTGATGTTTCGTCTTATCACAAAATAATAATGATTAAAAAAAAAAGAAAGACAATATTTTTTTATACAAAGTCAGACACTGCGGAAAAAAAATCTAAGGAGAGACTGTCACCGTCAGGCAAACATGGACTTATTTTGTCAGATAGGTAATTGTGTCATTTCTCATAAGGGTACCGATTATTATTATTATTATTATTATTATTATTATTATTATTATTATTATTATTATTATTATTATTATTATTGACATCTCAGGAGTCTGCCCACTGTATGTTTTTTTTTTTATTGTCCTTGTTTTAAAACCTGATTGTTGCTGGACA
>CAEGAF010187613.1:0-14533 GCA_903067075.1 Micropoecilia bifurca | reverse complement strand
TTAATCGTCTAAATAGATTCTTCACCATAAAGGTAAACAGTTTGTGTCCAGGATATGTGGGGTCTGCAGAGATGGTAGCTGCTCTTTTCCTCGAGGACCTTCCTGCGTGGAGGGAATTTGACTTTGTAATTTAACGTCTTGAAATTGGGCCTCTGTCTCTTTAAGAAACTCCTCCTCTCTCTGAAACTCCGCCTTCAGGAAGTCATCACAACATGGCTCCTCTATTAACCATATAATAACGTTTTTTTACAAGCATTGAACTGAGAAGTAGCTACTATAATGTGCTGATGCTCAACTCCAACATGTGTTTGCTAATTGCTGCTGGCTAGTCTGAAGGAGCTGAGTGGGGGAGTTGCAGGAGGGGGTGTTTTGTGAGGCAAAAGCTAAAAAACTTGGAAACTGCAGCAAGGTAACATTTTATTTGAAGGAGTGTGCATGAGACTGAAATGACAACGGTCACAAACATGAAGGAGTCTTCATGAATGTTTGTGACTGCTGTCATAAAGTGTCATTTGGTAAATAACTTTTAATTCACTTTTTATGCAAATTTTAGTGCAACTTTGCATTTCATGACAACAGTTGTAAATATTTGTGAAGACTGTCGTTACATGACAGGTGTTATGTCAGTCTCATGCACACCCCTTCAAATAAAGTGTTACCCTGCAGCTCCAGGTGTGTCTTTGATAATCATAGCATGATATAAAGCTCAAAAAAGTTGAAATAAAATAATACTACCCCTTTAATCAAACTTGTTCACTGAGACCTTGGCGTAAACAAAGATCACATTATGGCAGCCTTGCCGGTAAAGAGCATTCAGATGGAGCATCATTTTGCACAAGAAAATATTTCAACTTCAAAATCATGTTTTCTGTGCATCCAAACAGGAGAAACAAACTACGCAGTTACTTAATATTGTGACACTCTGCATCATATTCTGCAGATTGTCCTCCATAGCGTTTACTTGACAAACAACGCTCCTTAACATACCACAGCCTCCTCCTTTATCTATAAATCCATTTTCAGTACATCTGGCTCTGATCGCAAGCATTGTGATTTTTTTTTTTTGACCAATGCAGTCCGCAAATATTCTCCTCCCTCACCACCACCCTTCACCCGCCACCCGTCTCTGTATTTATGCTTCCTCATGCAGACCTAATAAAACACTGGGGGGGAAAAATCCAAACTTCTCTAACCAGAGGAGCAGAGAGTCAGGCAACGCTACATAAGAACAATATTATCTTTATCAACTGAGGTCACAGATGAAATTCATAACAAAGTTACAAACCGCTCAGACGGGAAAATAATAGCCCCCACCCAAAAAAAAAAAAGAGCAAGTCTTTAAACTGTGATATATGAACATCATATCCTCTGCGTTCCCGGCGGAGCAGGCAGCTGTCACCACGGCCCTATAAATCCGACGCGGCTCTCCGCTTCAGAGTGTGACTTTAGTCGTCCATCAACGCCGTCCGCTATAAATCCAACACGCTGCCACACGTCTTTCTGTGGTTAATGATAAGACGCAGGGCTGGCTTAATTGAATCCGGTCGTCTGATTGTTTTGCTTCTGATGCTGCCAGGGATGTGAATACTATTTTTTTTTGTTTAGTCTGGAACTAAAGTGGATGAGTCTGATGCCAAGGTGGTTATTAATAGGATTCAGGGAGGGTGTTTTTTTTTTTTTTTTCACTTAAGAGAGACTGTGTTTTATGGCTTCGCGTTAAGCAAGAGGAGATTAGATGATGGGATTCTCCAATTTGCTTTTTTCTCTTTAAAAAAAAAAGATGTGAGGAAATGTGGATGACACGGACCTAAATATGAAACAGCTTGGGCGTTGCGAACTGCCAAATCATCGAACGGCTACACATGAGTAAAAGACTAGACTGTATGGGAATGTCCTTAAAATGCTTGAAATTTTGTTTTGCTGCATGTTCGTGTGGGATTTCTTACCTTTAAATTTGAAAGATGTAAAACATTTGAATATTGCTAAGAATATTAGATATCTGCAGTGGTCCAGACCTTGGCAGCACGGTTACAACACATTATTGATTCTCCTGTTTTCTTGTTACTCTTGTATAAATTTTTTGCTGCTGAGCTTTGAATTGTGGCCCTTGTTGCCTGACCTAATTTCAGGTGTGGTTCAAAAAAATTTAGATGTTTATTCTTATCATTTTGCACACACACACACACACACACACACACACACACACACACACACACACACACACACACACACACACACACACACACAAAAAATCCTAGATGTGTCTGAGGTTTCAAAACTTGCACCGCAGCTTTAAAAAAGAGGCAGAAATGAGGTTGTCTCTGGATCATTTTGGACACAATGCGATCTCAATTAGCAGCATTCACAAAACATCTGTGGCAAGATCAAAATGGCTCGTTGCTATGGTTGCAATATATCAAGGGCATAGTAATCCATCTGTTTCCTGAGATAAAAAAGATGAGAGATCAACATGCGATGATCTCACTCAATGTAGAGATCCCAGCTGGGCAAAGGCACATACACCTCCAAATTGCCCATAGTAGACCCCCGTTATTCATGGGAAGAAAGGACCACAGCAGAATGTTGGAGACCTCAATGAAACTAAATTGGGGCCATAAACTTTGTTCAAAATAAAATGAATTTGAGATGGAAACACAAAATGTTTGAAAACTGAAAAAAAAGTACCTGAAAATAAGCTTGAATCTGAAATGTAGTTTTGAATTATTTTTTCAGTTTCAATTACATTTTTTTTTTACAGTTTTATGCTATTCTTCAATATCATTTTTTTCCCAGTTTTAAATATTTTGTCAGTTTCACATTTTTTCTTCCTTTTGTGGCCCCAATTTAGCTCCATACATCTACTGACAGGTGCCTATCAATAGCTCAGCAACCAAATAGACCTTAAAATACATTCATATATGCAGAGGAAACTATCCTGGCATTAAAGAAGAAGCTAACATCTACAGTCTTTTTTATTTCGACTTTGGGGGTGGAAAAAAAAAATCAACCAATCAGGTTCAAGGAAGATAAATAGTGAGACAACTGAAGCACACTGGAATGATATTTAAGTGTAATTGGGTCCCAGAGAAACTGGTATTAAACAGATATCTCACTGCTAACATGATTAGCAGTGTGTCAGTTGTCTCGATAGCACCACCTGCTGTGAAGGGGTAAAAAATGCCTAATTTCATCTAAGGTGTCTCATGACTTTTGGCAGAAATTTGTTTTGTAAGGAAGTACAGATCATTTTGTCCATGAGGGGAGTTTGTATAATGTTTGGAATATTTTGACAGGAAATGAATTTCATACACATTCCCTGCTGATTCCAACACATTTTGGAAACTCACACCACTAACATGTTCTCAATAAGGTTGCAAAGTGGAGCCTACTGTGGTCTATAACTCACCTATGTAGTTCTTTGACACAGCGACTTCTCTGATCTCGATGTGAACTGATCCTTTTGGGATCTGAACCACCTCCATGTAGCCTGGGAAACCAAAAAAAACGATCATTTGAAGGGACCAGGACCAACCTCCTCTATGTGACATATTACTCCAGCACAGACGAGACGTAAGGTTACGTCTGAATCTAAGTAGGAGTACATATAGATTAAATTCCAAACCACCCAAAAATGACAAAGCAACCCTGTAGGAGGACAAAAAGGCTCCATTGTTATTTTTCCCCCTTTTTCTTTTTTTACTGTCCATCATGGACACGTCATATTTTTAGGTGGTTTACAAGCCATACCATAGAAGGAGAAATATGTTTTCTCCTACTCCTGCTATAGACAAACTCAGACCGCACTATACACCAAGCGGCTGATTCCTGCACTCCCTGATCTAATTAACAGGAAAAAATATGTTAACATCCGTATCTTGACACAGCTACGGTAATCGTGATAAAGGGAAATGATTACCTTCCCGGTTCCAACCAAGTACAAGACCGGTTTACCAAAAGAGGGCTGAGTCACATTATGGTCTGACAAACAAAGCAGAAAGCGCTATCTTTCTACCGCAGTTCATCAGTGGAGATCTAACACAACTCTGATGTGTCGACCCTCTTCTCCTAAACGTCGGGGCAGGAGGTCAGACATGGTTTACCTCCTCTGGGCAGAGAGTCGTTGAAGAGCCCCTCGGTGGCCTCGCAGGTGCTGCCGTCCCCTCCGCACACACGGCAGCGGTCTTCTCTTGCGACCGAGTCCAGGATGTTGTCGCAGCCCACATGCTTTGGAGGCAACAGAGGAAGAGAGGCAAAGTCAGGATTGTTAAAACTGATTAAAGGTTGGGATTGTTTCATCATGGCTCACGTTAGCTTTACCTTACGTTTTGTTTGACTTTTCTAATAGATAGATTTAGTTGAGAACAAGGTAGGCTACTCGTATTCAGTCTGACAAAAGGCTTACAAACACAAATTCAATGTAGTTTATGTGATAGACCAACATAAAGTAGCTCATGACTGTGGAAGGGAGGGAAAAAAATACCAAGGACTATGTTAGCAAATTAGCAATGGTTGCTCTGTTTTTAACATGTATCATTGCTTAAAGTTCTGTCCTTGAAGAAATGAATTTGAATCGAACTGAAAACACGTAATTTCTGATTTCTTCTCTGATGTGTTCAGGGTTATGTGCAGTGTAAGGTTAGCGGCCCACTTAGCATTTAGCTTGTAGGACAAAATAAATTTTTTTGACCCATCTGGCAAAGACCAAACAATATCACACAAAGCCTCAAAAATTCAATGAAATCAGTGGTGGCATAAGACAAAAAATGAGAAGCCTTAAGACATGTAGATACATTCCAGACATCAGCAGTGTTTAGCTGCTATAGACAGTTATAGGTTGAAAATTGGTAAAAGTTTCAGTCATATACAAAAGTTCAAGTGTTTTAACTAATCCCAGAGAAACTGTTGGAACGACTTGAGTTTTCACGGCTGTGAGGAGCACAGAGCTCCACCTCCCCTATTGTTGCTCCACTGCAGGTCAGCTAGAGAAAAGAAGGCTACTACTACTCTTTACGTTTGTGAAAAAATGCAGAAAGTCATGCAGAGGAAACTGAAACATGACCATCCGTTGATCTTATGAAGGTAGTACTGTCTTAAAAAGGAGATAAAGGCATGTCTTGCAGATAGCCATGCTAATTTAGAAGCTAGAATTGGAAAACTACTACTTTTAGTAGGTGTTTATTTAATGCAGCAACAAAATGTACATAAAAACAATAAATACATCTTAGATATATTATTTGTTATTTTGAAAGAAGGACTGCATATTTATTTGGTTTAACATAAAAGCAACTTGTTTTTGTAATATTCTCATGTTTAAATTGTTGCATAGACACAGTTATACTATGTACTACAGTGATTTTTTTATTTTTTTACTCAAGGTTCTCATGCTGACGCATCACTTCAGTGTAGTGACATTACCCTCCCTTATACATGTTTCTAGTGCTTTTCTTTCTGAACCAGAGCAAAACAATTTTGCTACTAGCTCAGGTTCTTATCTTTGCTACACTTTTAATCAAGAGCAGCCAGGTCTGGATAGGTTTGTGCAGCGTTTTATGCTGTTTGCAGGTTTACTGTGTCCTTATGGCAGAACCGTCCCAGCGATTTCTGTCTGTTTCCAGCATTTATGCTACGCTAAGCTAACAGCTGCTGCATATGAGGGAAAGCTAAGCAGGTTTATTGAGAGCTGGCATCAGTCTAAGAGAAAACAAATGAACACAGTTCCCTCCTGAAGCTGAAACAGGACTGGCTCATCCAGTGTGGGGGATTTCAGAGGGAAGGATTTGTCTTTTGTTTATGAAGGAAGTCACCAGAGTACAACAATGCCCTCCACCTTTTATTTAGCCAGTATTCCCAAGGCCTCATGGAAATCCACTTCCTCCACTGTTTTAACTCCGGATTCAGACATTTTATACATGTGCTGCAGTATAATAATGAAATCCAGCTGGTGTGTGTTGTTGCTAGAAAGTTAATCCTGACTTTATTCTTTAATGTTCCGATAACACTGACTACACGATAATTCAGCTGAGTTCAAAGTCAAAGAGTTTAGTGTTACGGGATTACATTATGGTTCGTTTTGTCACCTGACCTTGGGAGCTTATTGAGATCCGGCACCTTGGTTTGTCATTCGTCATCTTGGCTTTAAACCATTACAGCTCCATTTCGTATGTTGTTTTTTTTAAGCACAACAATACACAAACATCAATCAGATTGTGGGGGAGAACATCAATAGTTCAGCCTTGCCACAGATTCTCAACAGAATTTAGGTCAGGACTTTGACTAGGCCGTTCTTACAAGCTGCTCCAATCTAAACCCCTCTATTATACCTTTGTGTTAGTGGAAGATGCAGGAGCACTGATAAATCGGGCCTGGTTTTCTTTATTTTGGAAGAGCTACCCCCGGCAAAAGTCTAAGTGACTCTTAGCTGGGTCATGTCTGCTAACAATAGTCACACCATCATTGTCAATTCAGCGACTTTCTTGCTGTGTTTAGCAACATTTCAGACAGAAAAACCGGTATGGGGCAAAATCATAATCAGCAGGTCAAGTGTTTTAAAAATCGTAATCAGTAATCAGAAAGAAAACTGCAATCGGTGCACCAGAGGTGAAGTTCTGGCTCAGCCTCAGCCTCTATCAACTCTGCTGAAAGCCAAATCCCATTGCATGATGCTGCCACCACCATGTTTCACAGTGGAGATGTTGTGAGCAGACAGACTCCGTTTTACACCTCAACTAAGACATTACTCAAAGGGAACTAAATGCAAATGTATGTCAAACTTTTCAGATTTTTTTTTGTCAAAATGAAGAAAAAAGTAAAATCATTACGTACTACTCCTTGTTGGAACATAAAATGCAAATAATAAGTTAGAATTGCTTGTAATTGTCAAAATTTAAGCAATTTTGAGTTGGAAAAAGAAAGTTCATGAATTAGAACCTCGCAGATAAAAGTGGGACACAGGATTCAAACTGGAAACAGCTTCTGGCCATCTAACAACACACAATGTTGTGTGTGTTTGCATGTGTGTGCGTGTGTGTGTGTTGGTTCCACTCTCTCTTTTTTTATGAGAATCAGATTAAAGTTGTGGGCAGAGTCGCTGCATTTCTGTGCCAAGCTGGAATCAAATTGTACGGTCAGGTGGAAGTCAAAGCAAATACTTTAAGTGAGGAACCAAAAAGTTATTTCAGCTGCATCTGGAAGATTACACAGAAAAACCTTCTCCTGCACACGCACACACACATACGGACACACACATGCACACACACAAGCCCCACAATGATTTATGCTCATGAAAACAAAGCAAGCACCAACTGCCAACTTCTTTCAATAAAACTGTATTTTGCCTTGTTATTAAATCGGCCTTTTCAAATATAAAGAAAATCGTTATTCAATAAAAACTGGAATTTTTTTTTTGCTGTTTTATTTACCATGAAACAATCCAGAGTGAGGCTGCAGGGCCCTGATAAGAGCTCCTCCAGCGTCACTCGATCGCAATCAGAGACTCAAAGACCTGATTGTTCCTCACTGGAGAATAGTTGTTTTTTTTCTTCTTTCTCTTTGCTTCGGGAATCGTGTTTATACAATCAGTATCCAGCCGTCAAAGACGACCCAGGAGGAGGAGGAGGGAAAAGTCGAGATAGAGCGACGGCGGAGCGTTTTATTTGACAAAATTAAACGGCCAGCATTTACAATCACAAAAGCGCACTTAAGATTACGCGCCATCGGAGCGCGCTCGCGCTACGTCCGTGTGATGAATGCGAGCGTTTCTGCTTTCCTTTGAGCTTACTCTGACAAATCCAAGGGAGGGTTTTCTACTCTTTTCTAGGGAATTAAGTATAATTGGGCAAATGACTATAACTGTAAAATGTTTTCTTTTTCCAGAATTATTTAAGAGGGAGGCTGCTGCTGCTGCATGAACAGACCTAAATAATGGGTTTCCTTGCGAGCGCCGCTGTGCCAGGTCATTACTGTTTTCAGGGCTTTGTTTGCGGCTCGCTCTCTCTGCCTCTGGTTTGGGATGAGCTGAGTGGAGAGCAGCACGGCGAGGGTCAAAAGACACAATTATCAGATTAAAGTCAGAATTATTTCTTTTGTTTCGTCTTTTTTCCTTGTCGCAAGCTTTCAGAAACAGCTGTTTACAGATGTTCTCTAGCCATTTTGCAAAAAAAATGTATCAAAAATACAACATTTTTTGTTCTAGTTTCTAGTCCAAATATCTTAGTGAAGTTGAAACAAGACAAAACTAATTTCAGTACTGCTTTCAATAAGTCTCTCCTTATAGATGAGAAGGAGACAAAATCTTCTGGTTGACCTTTGACCTGAGATGTATCAAGTTAGGAGTCCAGAACTCAAAGTTTGGTCCAGCAGCAGCGGAATGTCAGGAATTCTGTAGACGTCACTGGTTTCTTGCCAAATCTGTTCACATAGATATTATATCTAGAGTTATTATACTAAACATAAATGTAAATGTAATTTGTTATCATATAGTTTCCTTCTCACCCTTACGTAAAGTATAATTAACAGTTACTTGTGATTTATAAGGTGTTTATAGATTGAGTGATAAGATATATATGTATAAACTATTTATTAGCCATGTATAAGGGGAGCCTTTTTGTAACGTGCCACCATTATGTCAAAATATAATTATATAATAATAGCAATGTTAGTAATGTTTGCTGAGAAATCACTTTACTATATACATCAACTGTTTGCAGTCATATTTTGTAGTAGAAGAGGTTTCTATTATCATGAACACTATTTTAAAAGTAGAAAAGCAACTTCTCTGTTTTTATTGTTGTACTTTCCCGCTACGTTTGCTACCATAAGACACTGTGCAACTCCAGGGGCCTAAGCCCCCTTGTCTTTATACCTTAGTGTCGCCCCTGGCAATAAGTTAAATCTCTGGATTTAAAAAGCTGTTTCCTTTCCCCTCCTCAGTTTGGGGTGCGAATACTTTTGCAAGCCACTTTTTATTGCTCAAATAATCTCAAACATTTCTTCTTGAAGGCTGTTTCAGTTGCTAGCTAAAGTACCCAAAAGCCACCAAGTTAAATTCCCTAAAAGATCACATCAAATACAAATTATGCACAAATCTAAATGTTAATGTGTTTCTATATGAAAAGAACCACTTAATTGCCGTTTTTCCTTCAGATGTTAGGGTAAATCACCTTGGTATGTGCTCAGCATTCCAGATGAGTGATGCTTTGCTCGCCTTACCTTACACTCCCCATTGATGCAGATGTCCAGAGAGTCAGCCTGACATCGGGTGCCGTCGACGACAGCAGGGGAGCGCTCCGTGTAGAAGTTATAGCCCTCCGCCAAGCAGTTGAGCGCGCAGGGCTTCACGCCACCTGGAACACACAGCGAACATATCGTTACCTCCCGCTGAGCCTGCGCACGGAGAGAGGTCGGCGTGACCCAAACCCGAGCCGCACGCTGAGCTGCAGCCGCTGTTGACAAAACATAAACGCATAAGAAATTCAGCAAACTAAAATCAACTCACCAAAAAAGAAAAAGAACAAAACGTGAAATCCAAAGAGACACAACGACCTGCCAACGACAATTAGCTCACGCTGTCCGTTTTTTTTTGTTTGTTTTTTTTTTACATAAACATGAAGCGATGTAGGTCAAGAGGTCAACGGTCGAACTGAACAGCTCTTTTGACAAATGAGATTACAATTGCATTGCAAGAATTTCAAAGACCGACTGGTTCCCAAAATCTCTACTAGTTCAACTCAGACAACTATGTCTCATCTTCTGGTTGACCCGAGATGCATCGAGGAGTCCAGAACTCCAAGTTTGGTCCAGCAGCAGCGGCTGAAAGGATTCAGAGGAATGCCAGGAACTCTGCAGACATCAAACAGAAGCGACTCTCTGTTGGTGTGAACGGGGAACAAGGCTCCAGACGGGCCTGCAAGCCGTCAGCGGTTACACGGAGAGGACGACAGGTCTCACTGCTCTGCGCTTCAACAGAACAGGCTGCCTATGCAGTCTGGGCAGACTGGACGGGTCTGGGATCCGATTGAAGTATTTGAAATGTTTGAGTAGGTATGGAAAAGGAGAGTAGAGTATTTATAGAGTATTTTTCGTTCCCACTGTCTCCATTCCTTCATCAGTTTCTCTTCCATATGTAAAACCTGACCACTGTGATTCAGTTTATGGATCTTAAAGGGGCCGTATTATGTATTTCCAGGCACACGGTGCCATTTTATAACAAGTAACTATGTTGTTATAAAAATGCTGTATATATCAAATATGACTTAAAATATTTCTGATTTTGTGATTTAAAGCCTTGAAATTGGCTCTGTCTCCTGCTCTTTCTGAAACTCCGCCTTCAGTAAATGATCACAACATGGCTCCTATATTAACCCTTTAACAACGTTTTTACCAGCGTTTCACAGAGAAGTAGCTCTTATAATGAGCTCAGCTGATGTTCCACCAGGTGTTTGCTAATTGCTGCTGGCTAGTCTGAAGGAGCTGATTGGGGAGTCGTTAAGGAACGAGCTGTGAGGCGGAAGCTCGGAAGCTGCAGCTCAGAGGACGAATTTTGACCTTGAAGGCGGAGCTAGGTCCACCCAGTTGTTTTGCACAGCTGAATGGTTGCCACAGAGACAAAAGGATTTTTCAAACCTGAATGAAAGAGTCAAAGCAACACTCCAGGTGTGTTTTTAAAATACGATGTAAAGCTCAAAAGAGTCAATTGTCCATAATAACGCCCCTTTAAGGGCTGGCTTCAGCCTGTAATTGTTGCTTCTTTTGTGAGGATCTTGTGGATAAAAGCACTGCTGCCGTGAACTCACCCCCAGTATAAGGCTTCCAGTTGTAATACTTCCCACGGAAAGGCATGTTGTCAAAATCAGCACACTGCTTCTCCCTGAAATCCTGAGATCCAGCTGGGCATGCCTGGAAAAAAAAAAGAAAATATTTTTTTTAATGCTTAGGATTTTAATAATCAAACGCGTAAACATTATTCACTTCTTTATTATTTTCATGTGATTCAAATTCCAGAGACATGTTAAGTAAAGACCCATGTTGTGTCCTCTCACCCAGCCAACACTGGAGATGACGTTACTTTCAGTCAGAAGAAATGTTAATAAGCTAAAAAATGTATTTAACCAAAATACCCCAAGCGTATGAATAATTTTGGCCTCATATGGAAATTCCACTTAAATATGAAGTATTCACTCTGACGCCAAAGCACGGCATTTGTGTCCAAAATGTATTGTATTCATATTTATTATAACTTTCCAATCCTACAATGTATGAAAAGCATAAAACAGTGATTTTATCTTTTTTTCCCTCCCTAACTCTCCTGAACCAAAGTTTACATAAACACCTTTCGATATCTGTGTTTAAGTTTACCGACGCGGAAGCCGATCATGATAACTCCGTCTCCAGTTCCTCCAGTTCGCAGCAACGTGCCAATAAAAACGCCAGGATCTCCCACAGACAGCAACAAATGACAATTTAAAAATAAAATATGTAAAAAAAAAAAAAAAATCTGAGCGTCTCCCAGCATTTCATTGTTGACTCAGTGGGAACTGTGGTCTGCAGGCACGTTTCCCTAAAGTTTACTTTTCATTGGGAATCGGTTCTACAATAAATAATTGATCTGATTTAGAAACAGAAACAACACAAACCGCAGTCTGCGCGGGTAAGCGTTCGTATTTTTCACCGAGCCGTCTCACACGCGCTCACTGAATTCCCTGGACAGAGACCGGTCAGCGGTATGAAGCGGTGGTCGGGGCCTCTTGTTTGTTTTCCAAAGAAAGCACTCGCCGCTTGCTCGCTGCTGTTATTTATAAAATTTGTGGTTAAACGTCTAGTAGGGCTTAAACTATTTCAATTTTCACCAACAGGATAAAAAAAAAAACTTCAGAAATAGTTGAACAGAGGTCTCAGTTTGCGGCCATCTTAAATATTTGCACAAAGCAAAGCGCTGAAGCTTTCAGAAAACTTTTGGGAATTGATTTTTTTTAAATCAGCTCTGAAGTGTCACTAGTGATACAAAATGTAAAATAAAAGGAGAACACAGACATAATTTGGGGAACAATAAATCCTACTGACTTGTACTTTTGTTTCCAGGCAATGTTTCAGATTAAGGATGCACCGATTCACTTTTTTCACTTCTGATACCAGTACCAATACCTGAGGTTTAGTATTGGTCAATATGGACCCCCCACAAAAAGACAGAGCTGAGTTGACTTAAAATTTTTCTTTTTTTTTTAAACACAGACATAAATGTACTGAATTACAAATTTATTTGATAACTTTCCACCAGCACAGTACATTTAAATACACCAATAGCTTTACAAGTTTGGTCAAACATGTAAAAACAAACATTTCAAATGGTTCAGAAAGTGCAATTAGGAAATCTAGTTTGGATGTAACATATGTAATAAACCATCACATAGATTAGAGCTGCCCTTATGGATGGGGTACATTGTCACCGATACCCAATCTAGAATTTTTTTCAATGTTGGGACAAATATGGACATTAGTATCAGATTGGTGCATCTCTGTTTCAGATAAAAAAGGTTTGGTGCCACAACAATTATAAATACATCCAAACCGTTATGTCTTTAGAGTCGTTCTAGAGGTTTGATTATTCTGTGTTCTTTGATTAGATCAGTCTTGTTTCTGTTTTATTTTCATTCAGTCCTTAGTGTTTCTAGTTTAATTCTTGTGTCTAGTTATTCCTTTGTTTCTTAGTCTCCTCCCATTGTTTCCCTGCCCTGTTTTGCTCCTGGATTCCTGTTTTTTTCTGCTCTGGCTTCGTGTGTGCCTCATGATTTTTTTCTACATTTTTTCATCATTTCGGGGTCATTAAACCTTTTACACCTAAGTTTCAAATGTCTTCCTATATATTTCTTCCTTATTTTAATTTTAAGTAGTTATTTAAATGTCCTGTGAGATGATATATTTACCCATTTATCCATAACAACTGGAACTCTCAATATCTAGCTAGTTATTTTCGCAATTTACCGTTTATTAAATGAGTGCCCCCCGGATTAATTTCACTCTCTGCAGCTGCAGCTGTGAAATTACCATAATAACCTGATATTAGCTGGAAAGTGCAACATCTACCCTTTCAGAAACCGTTGGAAATTTTTCAGATAGTGCTACGTGTGGCGGAATTACGGTACTGCAAATTTGGCCGTGTCGTCAGCGACACGTTCCAGTTTAGAAGGGTTAAACATTCCTCATCTACAAGCTGCCTCTGCGTCTTTCCATTTGGGTCCACATTTAAACTATACATCATGACACACCAACCTGGCCTTGTGTGAAATTAGAAGCATAGGTGCCCGTTCTTTAAAATTATATATTAGCTATAATTAACTATATTTTCTTGGTTCAATTTCATGAGCAAAACCTTTACAATAAAAAAAATCACTTAACAAGAACTTGTATGGAAACACGCAGTGAGTTAAAATATCTCACTAAAGTAGACAAAATGCACAAATGAGTGAATTTCCTGCAATAATTTAGTCACTTTTAGGCCTAATAAGACATTTTGCTGGAAAATAGACTGTCCCAGAGGTTATTGCGATAAATGACATTGCGGACCTTGATCTTGGCATATCTACGTGAAAAGGTCCGAAACAATTTTACAAAACTTCCAGCAGCCAGAAATATTCCTTTAATGAGGAATGGGGTGCAGCTGCTGCTGCCGCCACAGAACCATATTTGGTAAGAGTGCTGCTCTGTTGGTCGTTGGTTGTGTGAGGTTTTGCCATTACCTGGAAGAAACTCTGGATCCCATTCAGTGCGATCATCGTCCGGATGGCTACCCATCCGAACAAGAACCCATTGTCCTCCAATATCTCTGTCTGGGAGTCAGATCTGTAACACCCTATGGTTTCTCCCAACTTTTTCCATCTTAGCATGATGAGGACTATGCAGTTAGACAACTGTGTCTATCGTTGAATGTCACGATCTCACAGTCGTGTGACATAAAGTATCCACTCTCAGATCTGATTTAGGTAGAAATGTAAGAAAATCCACAGTGGGAAAGATGAGAGATGTCTATCTTTTCAAGAGTTTGAGATGATAAAGAAAGAAAAATAAACTTTGCAGCTGATCAAGATGTAATAAAGAGTCAGAGCCAGCCCAAGCCTTTTTGGGGCCTATAGGCATATTTTAATTTGGTGCCCCCCCTCCACCAACACCAGAAGAACCGTCATTCTTCAGCTACTCTACTAGCTGTGATTAGCATCATTTAATTAGCTTACATCATAACAAGGTTTTTACAGCAGTTGATGTTAACCTTGCAAGAGTAGCAAAAGAAAAAGAAAAAATACAATTATTTGGACTTTGAAATGCTGAGTGGTATTTAAGTGTACCATAATATTGTCACTATTTGAAAGTATATCAGCTGAGAGACATTGAATTTACAGTAAGAATTTTAGGAAGTTTAATTATATTTCAGCAACAGTGGAATAAACTTCCATCAACAGCAGAAAAAGATTAACTTATTGTGCAACAACTATACAAAATATTATGGAAATAATTTTTTTGCAAGTGTAATAGCAATTACTTTGTA